>PYHW01009483.1:1924076-1947191 GCA_013186435.1 Turdus rufiventris
AGACCCTGATGTTGCGATCAAATGGATAAAAACTGACATATTGAGAAAATATAATATATTAACTATTCAGAGTTTTGAAGAGATAGTATTATTAAAACAAAAAAAACCTGTAAGCAAGATAATTCTGCCTGAAAGAAGTCACAGTTCACTTATAGTATATATAAGTTAATCAATCAAAACTGAAACATGTAAGGCATATTGCTGTCCACATTAGTGATATAAAAAAAAAATCTAACACTCAAAATAAATATAATAGAAATAGAAATAGAAATAGAAATAGAAATCAGTGGAGTAGAATTTTTTTTTTTTAATTTACTTTAAGTAACAAATGAATTTTTTACCACTTAACAAAGGGAAATCCGGTATTGAAATCTTCAAGTCAAGACTGGGTGCATTCTTGAAAGGGATTCTTAGCTCAAACGTAAAGTGTGAAGATATATATTAGAGTAATTCTATGACCTACACTACATAGGCAGCCAGAATAAAAGATTTAATATTCCCTTCTGGCCTTAAAAGTGATTCATTTGTCATAATCTGCAAAAACCAGTCCCTTCATAAATTATTTCTTAATTTTAAGAAAGTACTAGATAATTAAATAAGTACATAGGACAATTAAAGAGTATCAGGTAATCTGATAAAGTTTTCTCTCCATTCTGCTTTCAAAGATCTAGGATATTAGACTTTCTCACAATTTCAAATATACTGTTGGTATTTCTCTGATCATGAAATAAAAGAAGAAGATCATACATTCAGTATTTTTTCCCAGTGATTAATGGATTTCACTGCTGGAATACTTCTCATAAATGTTCTTCTCCATTAACCTAAAGAGTCGCCGCAGAATAAAACAAGGCAATTAAAAAAAAAAATTGTTTATACTTACAGATGCTTCCTTAATTTTTTCAGTTTCTCCAAGGCTTTAGAAAATATCACAGCATACGATCAGTTAGACACTTACTGTATATCAAAGGATCTTATAGATTTATAACCAAAATAGTCCACAAAGCATAGCCTAAATTCAGAGAAATATAACAGCGAAATTAGCTAAGCTAAGAGGAACTGTATTTTGGATTTTTTTTTTCTATGATGTTACTTCTATCAGAAGAGTGGAAGAAAAAAACCAAAACAAAATCAATAAAAAAAAATATATCTTTATATATATTTTGTAATATTACTTTCAGATATTCTATGAATAGATTTGTTAATATTCATTTCCAAGTCTCCAGCATAACACAGACTACTCCTAAAGAGTGAGGTACATAAAAGTAAGGCAAGCACGAGAGGACGTATGTGATGTATATAATTCTCACAGAAACCAACCAAAAAATAAAGGTAAGAGTGGTACAGAATTGGACAGAAATTCATGCATCCTGTTCATTGTTACTAATGGAATTGGTAGAAAATCTACTCTACACCTTAAGCACATAAATTAAGGAGAAAATAATTACATGAAAAATTTTGTTTAGCAGAAGGAAAATAATCTCTAAAAAATATGCTTCTTCTTGTTGAATATTTCCAGTGTGGCGAAAGAATGGCAAATAATTTTTCCACTAGGAATTAGAAAATTTCTGATTTTTGTCTTTAGCCACTTTATGTGGTCATCATTATTCCTTTTCTGAAGTAGTTAAATAATATTTTCTTTTCTTTTTCTTTTTTTTTAGTGATTTATTGGTAAAAAATTAATTTAAAAAATTTAAATAAAGGATTTCTTGTTACATTGTGCCTAAGTATCCAAAAAATGAATGGAAGTTTTAGGGTACCTTAAGGGAAAAAAATCCTTTAACTTTTGTTAAAGGATTGTTAAAGACAAAACATCTGTTTCCTCACTTTTCTTCAGATAAATAGAGTGGTCATCCCTATTTAACTGACAACCTTTCATATCACAAAAGCCACCACTTTCCATGGAAAATGCAGTCAGCCAAAGTACAAGGACAAGACATACTGTAATTGCATTTTTCTCATTTTAGGAGTAAATAAAGGTAGAAAGAATCTGCTAAAAGTAAATAAAACCATTCTAGGACTATTCACTGTGACTTCCGGATGGTTCTGGGAGGTAGTATGGGTTTTATGACTATTAAACAGACTTTTTGTATATATGACATTGATCTATATCCCCTGGTATGGATTTTAGAGACAAGTGAATAGATCTTTTTTTATTAAGGATGACCTTTATTATGCTTTATTTACACTTAGTATTATTATTTTCATATGAATACTTTGGCTATACTGGACTTGTGCTACATGGATATACACTGTTATATAACAATCTGCTGGAACATGACAATGATTCCTGCAAAGACATTTTTTGCTCCCAAGTGTGACAAGAATGATTTCACTGTAAGCCTATTTTTTAGGTCAGACCACTAAGAAAAGTTGGAAATCCCACATTTTGTTGGTACAAATAGTTCCTTTCCTATAGATACCCACTTTCTAAAACTTGTGGTCAAATTTAAAAATTACTGAAGTTATGAATATATAGGTTCAACTTTCTGTTAAAAAAAAAGAAAATATTTCTTGAAAACACTCACAAAAATAGTTACTGAGTACTCTGACAGTAACAGAAGAGGAAGTATAAAACTAATTTTCCAGTTCTGTTGGAGGATATTTTTAGTTACACTAACAAGCACCTTCACTGTCAGTCTCATCTGTATACTTAGAACAAAATGTTAGTATGCATTTATCAGTCACAGGTTTGATACATTTCTAGTGTACCAAAGTAAAGACAAAGAGGAGACTGAAGGGTAGTTTTTCCACATAAGGAAAGAATCAGGTCATTTTCCCAACACAGTACTATGAAAAAAGGTTTCAGAAAATTCATGCCAACATAAAATTCACTGCAGTCATAACTGGTATGTGTATTTTAGCAATTGTGAATGGTAAAGACCAAAATACCTGTTCACTCACTTAAAAACAAACAAACAAAAAAAAACCCTCCAAAACAACCCCAAAACAAACAAACAAACAAACAAACAAACAAACAAACAAAAATTTACAAACCTTTTCATTTGTACTTCTATTTATACCATTCTCAGGACTTCATTCTACCAGTACCTCAGAAGCAGTCAACATCTCTCTAGACTTTATTACTTTTGAATTTTGGAAACTTGATTATTTTCTTCTTACTTCTTATATATCCTGACTAAATAAAATTGTAATCTAGTGTTGCAGTTATTTACTCCTAATAAGATTTAGCTATTTATAGTTTGTTCCTTCAGTTTCACTTCACCTGCTTTATAGCATCAATTAAAGCAAGCATTACAGAACTTGGAAAACTCAACAAACAGATTCTTTTAAAATTTTTGTTATGATGAACTATGCTACCTGAATGAACTATAAAGTATTCAGCACGGAGATATTCCAGTTTCACCTGTTGAAATTAGAAACTTGTGTAATCTTAGGAAAATATTGATCACACGGTTGTTAATTTGCCATAGCACTGATAAGCAGAGAAAGTGTATAATCTAGTATTTAAATAATTTTTTTAGGCAGATAAATTATGTGAGTTTGAATTATTTTGGAGTAAAGAGTTTAGAATGAAGAAGTGCTTGTAACCTGGGTGTATATACTACATCTGGCAGATACTGAGTAGCATAGAAGGGTCATTTATGAAATTACACTAATGGGAGTAGGTAAATTCTTTGTAAAACAAAGCTTTTGTTTGTTTTTTAGGAAAAAAAATCAGATTCTATATGGATTAAAGAAAGGATATTTGTCTTCTATTCTGATACTAATGCCTCCGCCTTTACTGGTAGTTTATGCCAGTATTCTTACACATTCTATGTATTGCACAAAACACAGCATGTATTTACAGAAATAAATGAAACTGTATTTTCATGGCATGACTCTTCCTTGGCATTCTGAAGAGGAAAAAGTCAACGATATACAATAAAATTCATGACTTTACAAAGAGAGTTTTAAATGAATAGAGCAGATATAATTATTTCTATAGCTAATAAAACTGTTTTTTCTAATGAGTTCATTTTTGCAGAAGGGATGTAACAGTCCCCATATTTACCTTGCTTTATGTGCAGTCTTTAAAAAGGGTTTTTGTGTCTCTCTCCTTCTCTTTTTCCAAGAAAATACAAAATTTCTTATGTTTGCAAAAGGTTATGAGTATTATAGAAGATTAAACCCCTCAGGCTGTAGGAATTGTGAAAGAGCACTCTTACTTTGCTGAAATATAAAACATAAAGAAAACTTGAGACACTAACCATATCTTGTTTAATTGCACTAGTAAAATATGAAAAAGGCGTAAACTAATTGTCACTTAAATTCCTCAAGAAAACAATTCTCAGATATGGTGGCAGGAATGTCAACTTCTAGACCAGGTTGCTCAGGACTGAGAACTTTGCTTGCCCCATCTCTGTCTACATCCATGAAAAGTTACAAGAAGTCACTCTGGTTTTGTTTTGTTTTTTTTTTTAATATATACTGGAAGGTTCCTATAAGGTCTCTCCTAAGCCTTCTATCATCCAGGCTGAATAACCCCAGCTTTCTGGGTCTATCTCCACTGGAGAGGTGTTTCAGCTTTCTGATCTTCTTCATGGCCCTTCTCTGCACCCACTCCAGCAGGTCCATGTCCTTTTGAGGCTAAGGGTCCCAAAGCTGAATGCAAACTCCAGCTGTGTCTCACGAGGGCAGAGCAGAGGGGCAGAATCACCTTTCTTATGATATCATTGGTTCATACACTTAGCGACACACATTAGTTTTTTTCCTTGCCTTTTTTTTTTTTTTTTTTTTTTGTGAGTGGTTAGTAGGGGTAATATATATTTTCAAAAAAGAAATGGAGAGTTAATCCAAGATATTATACTTGTGAAGGCTTCTGCTGCCACACAAATACGAACCTTCCAGGCATTTGCATTTAGAATATATAGGAAATCAATGTCTGATTAGCTTTTCATATGTTGTAAGCATTTCACATTATCTCCCTTTCTGACTTTTCAGAAATGCACAACACCTGGAGAGAAATATTGTATTATAAATCAGTAACTTCAGTAGAATCCTAACCAGATCCTAATTTTATAAGTTCTAAAATTTTTCTTTTTATATTTATTAAAAATTGACTTTTTATACTTTTTTTTCCATTTCCACATAAGACAGTGGAGCATTATTTATTGTATAGAAATGAAAGCTGAAAAGAATTAGCAGGTCAAGTACACAAATGCCAAAGAGTCATTTCCCTGGCAAGGCAGATCATTCAAGAGCATTTGGAATAGCTCCTTGTTCCTGCTCATGTTTCTTTTTTGTTGTTTAATGGTTTTCCAGCCAAAGAACAGAATGATAAGTAGCTGCCTTTTATTTTTTAAGAGCTCTATGACAGCAACGGTGAAAGCTTTATTGCTGTGTGACCATAATCACAAAAAGTCCTTCAGTATTTGGACTGTAATAGAAATAGTTATTGCTACAAGATATTTTAAACCCAGTATTATTAAGTACACAGTTCAGAAATTTTACTGGAAGAAATATCAGAGGATTGGACTCAGAGTTTGGAATTCTGGCATTGAAACAAATTGGCAGGAGTTTCATACTGCTTTCACCAAAGCTGTCTGAGCATTTTGCATGTCCCTGTAATTTACAAAGATATAAACAGCCAAATCCAGTAAGGGATTTAAGCTTTTTTTTTTTTTTCTCTAGGTCCAATATTGTGATCTAAAATCCCTATGTCACTCACTACCTAATGCTAGGAGTACTTGCATTCCTTTCTATTACCCTTGATGGAATTAAACTTTTTCACATGTCCATAGTAGGGTTTAGCCTTGATAGACATCAAACTGCTTAAGATCTGTCATGAAGCTGAACATGATGAGAACCAAAATTATCAAAAAGGTCCATTTCACAAAAATGCTATAGAATATAGAATGGTTTTGGCTGGAAAGGACATTCATAGATCATCTCATTCAGCCCTTTATGCCATGGGCAGGGGTATTTTTCACTATATAACGTACCTCAAAAACCCAGTGTGATCTCAAGTAGTTGCAGTGTTGGTGGAATCAACAGCTTCTCTGGGTAATCCGTCCCAGTGTCTCTCTGCCCTTATTGTAATTGATTTCTTTTTAGGTGCAATTCAAAGCTACCTTTTTACATTTTTAAACCCATGTCTCTTGTTCTGTCACTACAAGACCTGGTAAAAAGTCCCTATACAATTTTTCCACAGGCTTGTTTAGGAACTGGAAAGCTGCTATAAGCTTTTCTGGAGCCTCTTCTTCTCCAGATTGAACAACCCCACCACTCCTATCTTGTTTTCGTATGTGAGGAGCTTCAGTCCTCTGATCATTTTTATGGCCCTTCTCTAGAGGGAGAAAATCACCTCCCTCAACCTTCCATCGATGCTGCTCCTGCTGCAACCCAGGACACAGGTGGCTTTCTGGGATGCAGGCACACATGTCCAACTCTTCATCCACCAGTATGCCCAAGTGCTTCTCTTCTGGAGTGTTCTCAACCCATTCATGTCTCAGTCTGGATTGGTCTTGCCGATTTCACTGCAGAACTTTTCATTTGGCCTTGTTGAACCTCATGAGGTTTGCACAGGCCAACTTCTCAAGCCAGTCAAGGTCCCTCTGGATGACATTACTTTCCTCCAGTATGCTGACTGCATCACACAGCTCGGTGTTGTCAGTGCACTTGCTGAGGTGCAAGACACTCTGTGTCACTGATGAATATGTTAACTATATTTATGCTGGTGTGGACTCTCATAGGAAACCTCTCATTGCTGGTTTTCACTTGGACATTGAACCATTGACTGTAGCTTATTGGATGCAAATATCCATCCAATTCCATACTGATCTATTATACCTGTGATTTAGAGGCAGGTTTGTTGGGGGAGACTTTATCAAAGCGTCCTTATCAGTCCTAGTAAATTATATCTCTATCTATTTCCTTGTCCAGTGATGCAGTCACTCTATTGTAGAAGGCCACTAAATTTATTAGGCAAAATTTACTCCTGATAAAGCCATGTTGGCTATCTCTGATCACTTCCATGTCTTCCCTTGACATACTCCATTATCTTACCCAGTACTGAGGTGAGTCTGACTGGATGGTACTTTCCAGGACCCTCCTTGTTGCCTTTCTTAAAGATGAATATTATTAGTCCCTTTTTTCCAGTCACTGGGGACTTCTATGTGAAAATCTCATTTACAGTGGAATGCATATTGACTAAAATCTAGCTCAGATAACTGTTTTGGTTATTTTGGTGGGTGAATCTAAAGATAATTCAAGTCCAAGCTGAGCACTCGGACTTTTTGACTTGGACGTTTCTTTCACCAGCTTATCTTGGGCAGGACAAGAGAGGAAGGGTTCTCTGTCAAACGTATATAGTTTATATTCAAATCCTCATGAACTGAAGAATCTGTCTCTTATCTGGATTTTGCTTATCTTCTGAGACCTTTATTTTTTGAGGTCTTTTTCTACTCTACTATAATTTAAAGTTAAAAAAGTTAAATCACAGATGTTACGAGATAGTGTAGATAAAGAAGTTTGATACAGATGGCTTAGATTTCAGCATAACTCTCCATAAAAGAAGTGTTGATAACTCAGTACTCTCCACAAAAACCTTGTACAGCAGTGTACGTTTAGTACTTCTGGGAACATTAAGATGTTTCACAAAGAGGATCAAAAAATGGTAATAAAGATCTATAATCATTCAAAATAAAACATTAAGGACAAATCTTCATTGTAACCTTCAACACTTCATTGCTCAAATTTCAGATTCAGGATGTTGTCTCTATTAAATGAAAACTAGTTTTTGAAACAGAAATGTTAACACTCAGAAAGAAAAAATATTACTCTTTTAGAAACAGTCTTCCCAGCCTCTCAGGAATATTTTATTGAAACCCAGTGTGACCCTAGTTTTTATCTTATCTTGACAAACCTTTTTTCTCATTTTTGTTCTTCAAGAACTTTGTATCTACCCCTCCCCACAGTGCTTTATTTAGGATGGATCAGATATACTCAAAAATGATGTCTGCTAAAGCTGTATATCTACAAGAAAGAACAATTCAGGTTTTATTGTTCCCAGAAGAAAAAAAATCTTAATTACAGACTCTCATGAATGAGACAGATAAATATTCAGTTTCAGCCTTGAAACCTGAAGTGTATTTGTATTTTATTCAGTGACTCTGTAATGCAGAATGTGTGGACTTAGATTGAAGGCTCTGCCCTTCAGATGAATAGCTTTCTCTTTTTCCAATCCTGGATGAATCTTGTTTCATTTTATTTGTCCCCATGGCAAGGCTTCAAGAAGAGAGATAAAGAACAGCCTTAAATGGTTACCAACATAACCTGCAATGTAGTTGTTAACACATGTTATTGTGAGGTTGAAAATGGAATTTTAAACTTTTCAGATAGCAACCTTATATCCAGGGTGAATGAACTAAACACTAGAACCCATCATTCTTATCTTAAAAGGAACATGAAGACTGAATTTAGGATAGCACTTGAAGCTGTTAAGGCCAGTTGACCGGAGTTACCACCTCAGGATGTGTCAATATAGAAAGTGACACTTCTTCCTTTGTTGCTGTGAGTGAGTTCCTGTTCGTCATATCACTTGCTGGAATCTCAGAATGATGAGCTGTTGTGTTTACTTCTTGACAGACACAATATAGGAAACCATACACCTATCACAGGCTCTATGATCCATTTAGAGGGGTAAGCATTAAAAAATTACACACTTGCAATCTCAGCATGTGGGGCCTCTCATCTTCTATTAGGCCTAGTCCAAAGTTGTTTACTTCTTCTGAACAAGAAGGCTTTTGCTTATCCTTTTGTGCTTTTGTCTGTCTAATCTTAGGCAAATTTTTCTTTGATCCAGGTACCTCATGTTCGGTATGGTTAGGATATTTATCCTGCAATTATTTCAGGTAGGCAGAGACTAACAACCCTAATTATATTTGTAGAACCAGTTGGCAGAAAAAGAAGATGAGGTTATTCAAGAGGGAGAAGAAAAATATTTTACTGGGGAAAGCTTTTAGGTTAAAGGTGTTGCACAGTCTATGGTGTCCAGACACCTTGATGTTTAATTTCCTGTTGGTTTCTACTTGGATTTTATATGAGGTATGCTTGGAGTACAGCCGTTCATTAGAAATATAGAATATATGTTCCTGAAAAGAAAAGGACTGGAAAAATGAAGAATTATCCCTTTAGGTGTAGTCCAAGTTGATGAATATCTAAGGAAACTCAAGGTGCACAATTAATAAAGAGACCTAAGTCACTGTCAGTGGGTGACATACTTCCATAAAGCATGGAAATTTGCTTAAGGGTCTTGCTTAGGTTGTGTTGCTGTTCTGAGTAAGTCAGTCAAACTGCCTTCTGATCCAGCAGGGCTGATCAGTGAAGGGTTCCCAGCCTGGCCGGGCACAAAGGTCTTTTCTTTCCTGGGGTAAGGACAGACAAATCAAACAGTAAGGATCAAGGAAATTTGCTCTCTTTCATGTACAGTTGGACCTCTCAGTGGAGAAAAATTGGCAAACTCAAAGAC
The DNA here is from genome assembly GCA_013186435.1 of Turdus rufiventris. NCBI lineage: Eukaryota > Metazoa > Chordata > Aves > Passeriformes > Turdidae > Turdus > Turdus rufiventris. The sequence continues at coordinate 1,933,546 of PYHW01009483.1, forward strand.
TTATGGTCAATGGCTGGATGCCCAAGTGGAGACCAGTGAGGCATTTTTAAGAGGTTTTATTGGAACCATTTGTGTTTTATACTACTGTCAGTGACATGAGCAGTGGGATCGAGTGTACCCTCAGCAAGTTTGTTGATAACACCAAGGTGTATGCTGCAGTTAATGTGCTGGAGGGAAGCAATTCCATCTATGGGGACATTGACAGGCTTGAGAGGTGGATCCATGGGACCTTCATGAAGTTCAACAAGGCCAAGTGAAATCTACACCTGCAGCAGGGAAATCCCGCATATTAGTAAAAATTGAGAGATTAATGGATTGAGAGCAACCCTGGCGAGAAGCATTGAGGATACTGGAGGGTGAAGAGTTGGGCATGAGGCAGGAATGTACGTCTGCAGCCCAGAAAGACAACTGTGTCCTGGCTGCATTAAAAAAAGGTGGCACTCAGATCAAGGAAGGTGATTCTTCCTCTGTATTCTGCTCAGGAAGACACCAACTGAAATCCTGCATCCAATGTTGGATCCTCCAACATGGAAGACATGGACCCCGGGGACCATGAAAATGAACAGAGAGCTGGAATACCTCTCCTGGGAAGGCAGGTGATAGAACTGGGGGTGTTCAACCTGGAGAAAAGAAGGCTTTGGGAAGACCTTGTAGTAGCTTTCCAGTTCCTAAAGCGACTTAGAGGAAAACTGGAGAGGGACTTATTACCAGGGCATGTAGTGACAGGACAAGTGGGAAAGGCTTTATGTTGAAAGACAGTAGGTTTGTATCAAATTAAGGAAGAAGTTCTTTACTGTGAGGGTGGTTAAACACTGGACCAGGTTGCCAGAGAAATTGTGGATGTCACATCCTTGAAGAAATGTTCAAGGTCATGTTGGACGGGGTTTTAATCAACTTGGTCTAATGGAAGTTTTCCCTGACCATGGTAGGAGCCAGGGGATAGTAGATGATCTTAAATAAGCCTTCCAAATCAAATGTTCTACAAATTATCTATTAAGATTCCTGAAGAAAGGGGGAAAAAAAAGAAACCAGAAACTTTTTTTATTTAAACAAACTGGATTCACTGGATTGAAAAGTGCAAGCAGGAATTATATTGCAAAGAAATTATTTCAATTTTTTTGAACTCTCTTCAATTTTTAAAATTTTATAATAATTATACTTTTTAAATGAATGCACAGTTAGTATGTATTAAACTTCTTTATTTTTACATACTCTGGCAATATTGGACCTCATAGAGCTATTTATTAGTACTGTTGAGAAAGAGCCTGTATCATTGTATCATTGTTTAGTCCTATTCTTTTGGGTAAAGACAATTGTCTTTTAAGATAGACTTCAAATTTATTTTTGATGCAATCTAGAAATAAAATATGTGTTCCATTGAAAAAAATAAAATAAAATTTATATTAAGTGAATAATCAAATAAAATTAAATACAAAATAATGTTACTATACTCATATGACATCAAGCAGATAGTCTTTTACTTTCTTCTTGCCAATTAAGTTTTTGCAAAGTCAATGCTACTCCTCCACAGGAGCTGAAGTGGTGTTGCACACAGACTTTTGAAAACACACACATCTCATCAGGTAGAAAATAGTAAGGATTTGGATATGTTTAAAGTTTAACATGTCCAGAGCCAAAACCTCTGAAAATATGAAAATAAAAAAAAATATAGAAAAAAATATAGAAAATATGACTATTCAAGCAGAAAACCTCATGTTCTGCTTCTTCTGGTTGTTGTTTGTCTCTTATTATTATTAATTTTTTTTTTTTTTTAAAGAAACAGACAGTAATTACAATTTATTTTAAAACTGAGCTGGAGGTGATGCTCCATTTGTGTATCCAGGTAAGGCTCGCATCTAACACATATAGAATATTGTCACTTCTGCATTCTGGTCTATAGTCATCCTGACTAAGAATTGGGATGAAGGCACTTTTAACATATCCTGTTTAAGCTCTCCAATCAGAGAGAACATAGAATTAATATTTTTTTATATACATTTGAAGGATATATCAGCCAATCTTTGCCTAGAGAACAGATAGTAAAAGATTTGAATCATCTTAAGCACAGAACCTAAACCCTGCAAGTGTTCCAATCAGTAAACTATTTTCAGGGCAGTTGTAATAAATAGATGATGGATAAACTCAGAAGTAACTATGTTCATATTTTCAAACAATATTAAAAGGAAAGGGGCTATAGATGAATTAATGAGGGTTTGATTCATTATTCTGTCCATGAATATTGAAGATGCTTTGCATCGAATAAACTTTATACCCCAGAGACAGTTAGTTGTACATTATATAATTTCTGGAAATTAGCAGAGCTTAAGCACAAAATTCTTGGCAGCTGATCTTAAGAAAAAAAAAAAAAAAGATGTGAAAGTATATTTTCTTGAATTTGTGGAAAATCCATGTTTTTGTTCAGTCCAATGGATTAGAGCACTTTCTGCACAGCAAACTCTGAACAGTTTCTTGGTTTCAATTCTATTGTTTCTATATTAAAGTTCTAGAGAAAAAAGAAAATTAAAAAGGAAAAAGTGCAAAATATGACACCAGCAGAGAGAGGGATCTAGCACCAGAGGGTGAATTATGGACCAGATAAGTGGACAATAAATTGGACTTAAAACTAGTTGAACTTCTAGACTTGCAAGAATTATAATGAGCACCATGAAATTCATCTGGAGGCCAGTGACCAGCAGCATACCTTAGGGGTAAATACTGGCTCCAAATGAATGGATGAAACTCCAAGCTTCATGAATGACCTCAGTGACTGAGGAGAGCCCAGCCTCAGAAAGTTTTCAGACAATACAGCACTAGAAGAGTTAATGACTAATCAAGTGATTGTTCTGCCATTTAGAGGAATCTTGACAAAATGAAGAAATGGCCAGACAATAATATCATCAAGTTCAACAAAGGGACATCACTGGAGGTCGTCAAATGCCATTAGACAGGCAGGTAAATAATGTCACCAAGGCTGTCATTCCCACAAAAGATTGGACCAGATGATCTTTCAAGATCCTGGGCCATTTTATGACTTGATGACATGCAACATTATGTACCTGATCAGAAATGCTGCCATGCACATGTTCTCTGTTTGACGCTCAGTTATTCATGAATCACCTGTTTGCTCTTGTATCACAGAAGACAAACAGCTGCATCAGCAGAAATGTTGCTAGCACCTAGGTGATCTCTCCTCTGCTCAACAGTGGTGAGACACATCTGGATTGCTGGATGCAGTTCTGGGCTTCCCAGTACAAAAGAGCCATGGATTTACAGAATAAGTAAATGATGAACCCCGATTATGATTAATTTTGATTGATTTTGGAGTGTGTGATATACAAGGAAAGGATGAGAAAACTGGATCTATTCAGCCTTGGGAAGACGTAGTTTAGGGATATCTTATCAGATTTTATAGATAGCTGATGATTAAGAATAAATATGGGGAAATCAAACTCACTTGAGTGATACTTATTGAGAACACAAAGGCAATATGGACAAATGGAAATTCAGCAAATTCCATTTTTATGAAACTAAATATTTCTAAAAATATGATAACATACTGGAACAGCTTGCTCAGTGAAATTGTGGAGTCTACATTCCTGGAGATGTGGACAGTCCAACTGGACACAGACTATTCTATAGTCTATATTCTATAGAATAGACGCATCTATTCTAGCTAAACCTGCTTCAAGGAAAGGTGTTGGTGTTGGACTAGGTGATCTCCAGAGGTGTCTTCTAACATCAAAGATTCCATGATTCTGTGAAAATATAATATTCTGGCATTATATTTTACCTTAGATATGCATTTAAAAACCTCCCTATCTAGTTTCAGTAATTCTACTCAACTATTTTTACAGGTGGGCAAATATTTATAAGTAACAGGATGACTTTCCAATATTTATTTTCCACAAAGTTAAATTTTGCAGATGGTTTGCTTCTCCATACTATTCTTTCCAACAATGAAATCTAACCCAGATTACCTGCCTCAGTTACTAGACTGCATTCCTCATGAAGTTTTCTAATTCTTTATGGAGTGCAGCATCACCTTTTAATCATATTGTAGTAACTGAAGAAGTCTAATGAATGAACAGGAAAACTCAGAGTGTAAGGATTTTTTAATGTTAAAAAAAAGAGCCTGCATGTCTCACCCACCAAAACTATACTTTTAATACATTTTTTTCCAAGTGTTATGCTGTAATTAAATGGTTACATTTAATGCTACATTCATGGAATATTGAAAAAAAAATTGTATAGGGAAAATAGTGGAATATAGTGTGTATAAAACCCCACATGTAATCTGTGTGCATTCTGATGGTCTGTTCTTGTACAGCAGAAGTTGTTAGTATATGTAATAGATTAGTACTTTAAGTTTTCTGCACATAATAAACACTTATTTAATGTGGCATGAAAAGTGAGCTTTCTTGCAAGTATATTTTGAAGAATAAGATATACTCTATGCTACTTTGCCCTTCATTTTGAATTGGTCCCAAATTCAACTTCTCTTTAGGAATAAGAACTAATTACTATGCTGGTATTTTTCAGTTTCCTGAGCATCTGTCTGGTTCTCTTAAAATATCCCAAAGGTATTTACCACTTCCAGACTTTGCATCATTTCCTCAATTCCTGGCAGGACTTTCTTTAAAACTTAGCCCCTAAAGACTACTTGGTAATGTTTCATGAGTTTTTCATTCACTCTTTGGCATGTGAAGACCTTAATTATATCCCTATGAACTTCTGGCATAGGTCCAGATGCTGAGAAAAGAAACAGTAAGCTCACCTAAACAACACCTCTAATTGAGAAGTAGCAGTATGAAAAGAGGCAACTAGCTGTTCAGTAGTAGTTCTCTCTCAGGAAATTGTAGTGAGGTGAATTTTGCTTACAGTTAGGACATTGCCACCCAAATAAGAAATTAATTTGGTCTAACAACATTTGGATCAGAAAGACTGTGTTTACAGTCTCCCCTGCCAGTGCATAATATGATAGAGTAATAATTAGGCAAAATGATGATCTTAAAATACATTGTGCAGGAGTCTGATAATTCTTATATTCTGCTCATATATCTAAAAATATTAATTTTGCCTGGCTATTGTGTGAATACACAGGAAAAGGGAAATGAACTTGTGATACCAGGGTTTATAACTAAAACTATGTTTGTTGTGACCATAGGGTCTTTTCAGCCCCAATTTATATCACCATTTGTAAAAAATGGAAGACGAAGATGTAAAAACACGGCTCCTTTCTTGACTCTGTGGAAGGGTGTTCACTTTAAAGGGAGAAAAATCTGCAAATTTTTATGTGGCATGGGCTACAATAATTTTGTTTACGTGACCTTAGGTGAGTCCACCTGCTGTGACTTTCCATGGGCCACAGGAAGACTACTTGTGTCTCTGTGGTCTGCATCATAGGCTCTGAGAGAATCTCAGCTAAAGTGCCTAGAGCACCTCCCCTTCCTGGTTGTCACTCACCAGCGTGTCTGCAGGGTTGTTTCTCTCATATTTTCTCACTTTTCCGCAACAGCTTCTGTGCAGTGTTTTTTAACTTTTTCTTAGATAAGTTGTCACAGACATGCTACTAATGTCATTGATGGACTCAGCTTTGATCAGTGGTGGGTCCTTAAATTTGCCTGGGACTTCTCTGCCCCCTGTAGGAGGCAGCTTCTGGCACCCTCTCCTAGAAGCGACCTCTGCAGCCCACCCCCTACCAAAACCTTGGCAAAGCAGTCCGATATAGGGCATTTGAAATTTCTCTTAGAAACAGAGTGACTTTGCTGATAAGAGCTGTTATCTGAATTGTCCATGATAATAAAATGATGCAAAAATTGGTTTCCATATCATTATTTTTCACCTGCAGGTCTACCTTTAGCACAATAAGCAGCACTAGAAATACAAAACACTACAGAACAAACTGGGATATCTCATTTCTCATGAACATTATTCTGGGAAAAGTTAAGTTTCAGGTTATTATGAAAAAAAATGTTATAATTTTTACTGCAACATCCAAACACCATCACAACAGTTTTGCTGCCAAACTGCCATAGAGAAGGCTACAGCTGTTATCTCCAACAGTAATTATATGAATATTACATATTATGCATTTCCACATAATTTTATGAAAATTGACCTAGATAAAAAATCACACAGGAATTGGTGTAAGGCTAAGCATCTTTACAGACTAAATAAAACTATTTGTGAAAGCTGACATTAAATCCAGCACCACATCTATTCCCCCACAAATGAGTAATTTATGCAATTTTATTCGTGTAATACAGCATATTAGTAATTCTTTTTCTTAAAAGCAAAGTAAAATCTCCACTGGCAATGAATATTTTGCTTTTTCTTGGGAAATTCCTACACACATTCAGATGATCTCATAGCAGTGTACAAATGAGGATAAAAATTGAGGCTCACCATTGTTGAAGCAAATGTACAACAGTATCCAGAATGGCTTCCTAGATCTCTTTCATGTTGGTGACAGTTGGGTGAATACCAAGCAGAACAAAAAAACAAATCCTATTTTTAGGAATAAACTATAAGTATTAACCTACTATCACACATAAATACTGAAAATAAAAACAACACTATTAACTTTTAGTTCTTCTATTGGATTGAAAATGTTAATGAAGATGATAAAACAAATAAACACCTCACAATTTCTGTTTATTAAATGTTTTCTGAAATTCTGTTTTTTCCTAAGCATTCAATTATGCTAGTCTATTAGCAGATGGATTGGACCATTGATGCTCTGACATATGTAAAACAAAGATGCTTCTACCTGGGATATTATCTTAAGTCTCTTCACAGTCAATTAAGAGAGGAAAAAAAAGGCTTTTAGGGCATATATGACTTATTTGAAACCTCTACCTTCGAATAAACTTTTATTTAAATTCCAGGTTTTGAAAATTATGCCAGAAAAGTGGTACATAATTTATAGCAATAATTCTCTGCATTCATAATTGCGTACACATGTTTGTGTTTAAGTTTAAATAAAACTCAAAGAAACAATGCAATTATTTTGAACAGTTATGTTTCCACAAACATGCATAATTCAGTCAATTAAAGACAGACAGTGATATTTTAAAGCAGGCTAGCACCATATATCTTGGACATGGAGTACCTATTTCAACAGATTTTCCTAGGCCATTAATCAGTCATTAACTTAGTAAGCAAAAGAGATAAGTGTTTGTTAGATGTGGAAAAGACCTTTGTCCTGAAGACAGTATATGTTAATAATTTTCTGCTTTGTTCCCATTAGAATTCATGAGCTCAAGTGGAGTTGGAAAGATGTGGATATCTGAGGTCAGCATAAAATGAAACCAGTAAACTATCCTAGTTTTTAGAAAACTATGGGAAAAGATGAAGATGTTTTTAAAATAGAAATGAAAATTTGGTGACTATGACTTTATAAAAAGGTACCTATCCATACTCTGATTTACCACTGTGCAGTCTCATCAGGTTGGACTCCTCACTCTGGTAAGACAGTGCCTGCCACATATTTTAGCTGGAAGTACAGTGGTTTACATGCTGATGTAGGCAAATCAAAGGAACTCTCGAAAGCCCATTAGTGACCTAAGGGTTCTGAACAGGTATTACAAAAGCTGGTATTAGCTTCTACAGAAAAACTACTGAAGTCCTGACTCACATTTATCCCAGAAGATACAGGTAGAGAAGCAAAATATTCCCCTCTCATTCAGATATTTAGGGCACAAAATTGTATATAGATGAACTTCATTTGTGACCTGATTCTACCATGGACATACTAAAGCTTTATTTCCTCCACAATAAAAAATTTGCTAGTCACAAAGATAAGGTCAGCTTTGGAGAAGCTTTGAAGGATGTGAAGATGTTTATACTATCTATTTTTCTGAAATTTTTTAGCATTAATATTATCATCATATTGTTCAGAGCGTTAATTAAATTTCTTAGCTATGAATGCACGACCAAACAATTAGGGTAGAATCATTCTTATGCTTTTCCTCTCTCCATTATGTTCCTTTGCCTAGTCAAAACTTAATTATTCATGCAAATAGAAAGAATGAATATTTTCCAACACATGATTATAGCTATTTTCACTGCAAAAATTTCTGAGATCATTTTTGATGTGCATTGCAAAAAACGAAACAAAACAGTCTGGATTTATGCTAAGTGCACTTCTTTAAAAATTCAGATGAACATTCATAGAGATTGCTTTGCAAGAGATTCTCTAGAGAAGCTGATTTCAAAGCACACTGAGCTGAAAAAAAAAAAAAAGCAGCTATTTACACTCTATTTTTTCACAATGCATTGTTCTGCTTACCATAAAAACAGTCACAGGGCAGAACAAGCTAGGAACCTTGAAGTCTGTTCACTGACAGGATTTATATTAACAGATGATACCAGCAAGGAGAAGCTATAATAGGTATTAGGAGTATTAGGACAGGTTAACATCTAATACTATGGAACAATATAACAAGCTAAGGAAGATTTTGTTGTATCTTACTCTTTTTCTATTTTACTAAAATATGCAAATGAAGTGTCAAAAGAGACCTAAAAATGTATATGTTTAATTGCATGAATATGCATCCTTACTTGGAAAAGGTCATACTCATTTTCCTCATTTGTCCATCCTAAAGGCACATGATAGCATGTTCTTAAAATCTCAGGTTGAGAAGTGCTTGAGCTATAAGCTCAGACTATTAGCTGATATCTTCTGGTTTAAACATTCCAAGTATGAATTAAAGAGCACTTAAAAAATATATTAAAAATCTGGAGATGTCTGGCATTCACAAAATAATTCCTTGTTCCTCTGTCCCATCCTGAACTGTTAAGGTAAAGACTAAACTGTAGAGACATTTTTCTTAGTCTCACTGGGATTTAGCCAAAGAGCACATATTGATTTTGCTTTGCACTAACACCCAAAATATCTTGCAAAGTCTGGAGAGATCCCAAGAATAGGATGCAGCTGTCACCATAAGATTTGTCCTTTGTTTGTTTTTTTTTTTGACAAAGAACATCTATATATGTTCACAGTATCATGTTTACTTTTATGAACATCAAACAAAATATTCTTTTCCTACCAAATTTATGTTAAAGCTATCTTTTAAAAAGTTAGTGTGCATTGCTATAAAGACATGCAGATGTTAAAGTATTATTCTTTCCAGATGTGCTATTCTTGTGACACCTCTGGGAAGATTCGTTCTAATCATGGAAAAAATGTGAGTTTACTTTTTTTGTGCCTGTAGTTAAATATTGAAGTTACCACATAAGGCTTGTCTGCAGTTACTTATCCTTTTTCTCTTGGTAATTCCACTGCATGATAAAGAAGGGGAGTTCATTGAGAGATGGGTCTGAAAGAAAACATAGAAATAAATTTGTTCTTTCTTGTGAGTGAAAAAGGACCAGAATCCTCCACATCTGGTGAAGACAATAGGTTTCTCATTTCATTCTTGAATTATTTCTCATTTCATTCTTGGACAGGATGCTTTAGGCTCATATTTTAAGCTGTCAAAACCTCTTCTTAAAATCATGATTGAAATGTGCACTTAACTTACTCTTGTCTACTACTCTTTCTTATATGAACAGTTTACAATGTTTAAACTCTATTTATTTTCCCATGAAAGGATGTTACAAATATGCTTATTGAAAGACTGAAGACAAAGAACTGAGATCAGCCACACAACTGAAATCAGCTGTCAGCAAAGACCATCTGCAGTGGATGAACTATGAGTAGGTAGCTTCCACCTATTGTGCCTAAAAGTAGAGGGCAATCAAGTCATCCTTGTGGTCTTGCGCTTACCATTTGGACAAAAGATAAAAAATAATATGGATTCGGGTATAGAAATGTAAAAAACATTCATATAAGCACCTCTTTATCTTATTTCCTTTTTTAAATTTAGTATGGTAGTCAAGAGCATTCTGTTAATAGCCCTAATCATGAACATGTTTCTTGATTAATTTCTTTAATCAAATTAATATGTCTATAAATCTATAAACTTTCTTTGGATTCAGGTTAAATAATGTACACAGAAATATGCAATGGTATGTCTGAAGTTTCTTATAGGGGATATAAAATACCTATAGCATACCCCAACAATTGTTGATCTACATAGCACTCTAATTCCACTGGAAAAGTGCTCCTTATAACCCAAAATCTTTTCCAGACTTTTAAAATTATAAATGTGCATTGTATTTTTTAAATAGTAAGCATATAAATGTATTGCTTATCTTTTAACAGGCTCAATGACACAGTAGTTCAGCACAAATTAATGTGTTTTTTCAATATTTTTTCATTTAAAAGCAAATATACAGGAAAAGGAATACATATGTATGGGGAGAACAACAAATATTGCTTATAGTACTGTTAAATAAAAAGAGAGCTTCTCCAGTTTATTTCTGACAAAAAAAATAGCCCAATATTTTCTATAAAATTTTCTACAGGCACTTGTTTGTGATTCCTATTTGATAATGCTCAGGATTAACTTTCCCATGAGCAGAATCACCTGGCAAATCTTGCCTCATGGCCTACAGTAAGTGCAGTAAAACCCTTATCACAGTAATTTTTATGGTTCTAGGTGTTTTTTCATACTTACAATTTGTATAATTTTATATTAAAATTTTTATGCTTCTTTAACTAATAGAGGTACACATAGCACCATCTAGAGATACAAAAGCAAATTTTCTAGATGAATCACTATCAGACAACCAGCATGCAAAATTACTTCACAATTTATAAGTATTACTCATACTATATTTTCAGATGACAAGCTGAAAGAAAATCACACCTTCCTAAAAAATGCAAACACTTCTCTAAGGTGGATTCCCTGCATGACTTTTCCAGAAATACACTGACTGAGCAGCTTCTGACTATAATTTGTGTTCTACGGCAAATTACTAAGATAATGAGTAGATTATGCAGTATTTAATGACATTCTTAAAAGCCCCTCATACTGAGTAGAAATATTAAATATCTCTTAAATAATATGTAGGATAAACACAGAAAATCATACTGGCAATAATTATAATGTAGTGTTGTTCCACTTAAGAAGGCAATCACTTAAACTCTGCTCTACGATCTATGAATAAACAGCCAGGCACAGAGAAAAAAGATGATGTGGCTGAAGGGTAGCCAACTTGCACTACAAGCAACATTCAGCCATCTAATTTTGTTCAGTGGAGGAATTAATCACTTGTATCTTTATAAAACATGTCTAAATATACTATACAATAACAGTGCAGTAATTTCACGACTACAAGGCGCACCCTTTTGACTAAAATTTTCCCTTGAACCCGGAAGTGCGCCTTATAGTCTAGTGCGCCTTATATGATGTACAAAGTTGCAATATTTGCCACCCTGTAAGTGTGACCCACAATGGGGGGGGCAGTGCAGTGGGAACGCCAAGTTGTGAGGTGGGGTGGGAGTGGGCGGCCACGACCTGCAGGAGCCGTGCAGAGAGGGAAGGAGCTGCCGCCGGCCCCAGCCCCGGTGCGGGGGAATGAAGACCTTCTGGGCGGCAGCGGGTGCAGCCCAGCTGCATGGGGAGCAAAGAGCCACCGGGCACCGCTGGCCATGAGGGGAGCGAAGCATTGCCGGCCATGGGAAAGCAACGGCGCAGCCCCTGCGGCTGTGGGAAAGTAGCGGCGGCACAGCCCCTGCGGCCGCGGGAAAGTGGTGGGTGATGGTGATGGCTCAGCCCCCGCGAGAAAGGGGCTAGAAGTGGCGGCACCGCCACCGACCTTGGGGAAGGGGCGAGAAGTAGCGGTGCTGCCGAGCTGAGCGAGGGCCGGGCAGCAGGTTGGCTCCGCGGAGTTGTGAGGGGGAACAGCATGGCGGCAGAATGGAGCTGCGAGGGGGAACGGCATGGCAGGAGCATGGCAGGAGCACCTAGCCGAGTGAGGGACGGGTGGCAGGGCAGGAACACTGAGCCGAGCGAGGGAGTGGCACGGCAGGAGCGCCAAGCCGAGTGAGGGAACGGCACGGCGGCTCCGCGGAGCCATGAGGGGGAACAGCACTGCGCAGCACAGAGTCACAAGGGGGAGGTGGCCCCGAGGCTGCGCCGAGCCGCACCAGCCACCACCTGGGGCGGGCAGGAATGCCAGGGCCCACTGCACAGGAAGGGCGCCTGGGGCTGCCTTTGAAAGCCTACGCTGATCTGTGAAAAAGGTTTCCAAATTGTGCAACTGCCAGTAAACTCCACAATAGTGAGTTTCCGTTACTAATTCGTTATTTTGTTGCATGCGGCATGGATCTTAGCGGCAAAAAAAAAAAGTGTGCTCTATATTCCGGTGCTCCTTATATGTTCTACGATGTTGCAAATTTTGTCGACTCCCGGGGGGGTGCGCCTTATAGTCCAGTGCCCCTTATGGTCATGAAATTACTGTAGTCATGGTTCTTGAAGAAATCTATTTGCTTTATCTTTTTAATAAGGTTAGTGGATTGAAGCAAGTGCTAAAGATGAGGAAAGAGTTTTTCAAGACATAATGATTGTGAAAGAATGAAGACAAACAAACAGTCTGTTTCTTTCTTTTCATCCCTTTAACTGCAAATTTTCTTATGTTATAAATTTCTTCAGCCAGGACATTTCAGAAAAACCCCTTCAAATGAAAGAAAGCTAAAACATCTTATAAAAACATAAAACCCCCACAATGTTATATATTTAATTATCAAATTTTACTTTTAGGCTAAGGTGATATTTGAAATCCTACTGCTGTGACAAGATGTTTCAAGCTGTTTTAAATCAAAAAGAAAATGTAAAATGAATTTTTTTTAATATCATATTACAATAGTCCCCAAGTCTTTTTATACTGGTATACAAACAAAAGGAAATGTAATTAAATTAGTGATATTATATGATCGTAAAATGAGCACACTGGAAGCAGCATTAGACTCTAGAGTATTTACAGGGAGAAAACCTATACTGAAACTTGAATTATAATAAAACAATTAAAATTATTCAATATATTGTAAAAATACTGATAATAGTCAATAATAGTATTTGTCTAAGACTACAACTATCTCCCATAAGCAAATGATAAATGAAAAAAATTTTTCAGAAGAGCTGAAAAGTGGTAGTAGAATTGTATATGAAGGTCAGATGCAGATTACCAATATTTTAAAATTTATTGCTTCAAGACTCTCCTTTCTGTGCAATAGGAAGGTCTTAGTAATATGTTATTGACACAGAAGCACACAGCACAGCACTGGCAATTGGTGAGGAACAGCACTTTGGAAGTAAAGTTGTTTTCATCTTTACTTCATTACTTGCAATGTTTTTCCAGGCTATAGACCTGAAAGTGCAGTAATTTCACAATTATAAGCAGCACCTGATTATAAGCTGCACTTCCAGCAGGGTGTCAGCAACAGTCTTGGGTTACAATATAGAGTGTGATAAAAGGTATCTGTTCTATCACCATCTGTTGAGACCAGGTGGGGGCAATGATCCTTATCTCTGTGGGAGATATTCTGCTGATGGGCCATTGTTCTTTATCTTTTCAAAACCCATCCTTCCTCCAATGAGTCATTTTCTGCTAATGGTCCATTGAGTCCCACTGTGGGACTGATAAAAATACTTCATCCCATTGAGAGATACTCCAGCCAGGGGGAAGAGCCCAACATTTCTTACCAAGATAAAAACAGAGGTTTTGGGACACTAAAGTAGCCCCTTTCTCCACTGGAC
>PYHW01009483.1:1947390-1972878 GCA_013186435.1 Turdus rufiventris
TTATAAGGCTCACTTCTGTGTTCTGACCAAAATTTTAGTCAAAATGGTGTGGCTTATAATCGTGAAATTACTGTAATTTACTTTTCAGTATTTAACCTTTGACCATATTTTAATGAGATTGCTCAAGTTCTCATGGATAGCTTTCAATCATTAATGGGATCATTGAACTTATTTTGAAAAGACTGAGAAACACTAAATGCAAACTTTTATTTATCTAGAACTAGATATTCTGCTCTTGGTTCAAGTAGTTTGCGACATACCTTTGAGAGGAAAATTTACCAAAATTGATGTAAAAAACAGCAGTACAATCTAGTTTTGCAGGTAGGATATTGGTTATTCACATAGGTTTTTCTTCTGGGAGAAAAACAAATCCAAAGAATGATTCAGGTATTCTTCTAAACTTGGTAGGATAGATAATCTTCTAGAAGGGTCAGTTCCTCTGTCTGACATTTCCAGTGCTCTTCTCTCAATCCAGGAATGCAGATCAACAGCTTATATTGCATACCTTGACTATAGTCAAGTCAATTACACTTATTATTAGACTCATGATTTTTCATCACCTTGCTTTTCCTGAAGCCACTAAAACATGAAATTGTACTAAATTAGCATCCACTAGATTTAGTGAACATTATCTGTTATCTTCATTAAAAAAAAAAACTGTATCCTGACAGGTGGAGGTTTGCAACAAAATGCCTTGAGACCATAAAAAATGAAGTAGTATATTAAGCATGCATTTTTATTTAAAATTTGTAAGCTAAAAATACTAAGGTGTTAGTTTTCCTAAATGAAAAATGCAAACATAGCAAAAATGTCTTTTTCTTTTATTTTAAATTGAATTTTAAATAGAATGGGAAAAAAAATTGATTATCACTATGACTTTTTTTTAAAAACACGAGTTAAAGAACACTGAAAGATGGACTGTAGAATTTTTAAGCTCTATAGATTGAGTATATGCAGTAAAAATTAGCAAATCTAATTAAAAGGTGCAAAAAGTGTTTTTTCTAATAATTTGTCTTATGATTGTCAACTAGCAAATACAACAAAGAATATAAATAAAAGTTACTCTTTGACCTCCCTTTGGAGTGCAGAAGTGTTGTGTACAGAACATATCAGTATGCAGCTACAGCAGGCCTCATTAGTTTGCCATCTGCCATGGTGGATAGATGCTAAAATGTTGTTATTGCAAGGTTCATTGAGCAGTAAAATTATAATATTTAAAAAAAATGTATTTTAAGTAAAAATCCCTTGAAAGGAAACAGCTGCTGAATGATCACTGAGGCTGTGATCCCATTAAAATAAAAGACATCAAACAAATAAAAGAAATTTTAAAAAAGTTATATCAGCCTTAGTTCCTTCATCCTGTAAGAATAAGTGAGAGAACCTTTTCAATATGTTCGTATGTGTTCCACAATGCAATATTTAAATGATACTATGCTTTGTATAAGATATTTTGGTTCCAGCATGTTTTCATTGGCTCCTCCCATTTCAGAATAATATATAGTTTCCTAGAGCTTTTTTGTCAAAATAAAATGTAATCATATTAAAAAAAAAGTTAACAATCTGAATGTTATAGAGAACATAGCTGCTTTTAATAGTTTTTAAATATATTGTACTTTTAGTAAACTGCTCTTGCCAAATGATAAAGATCAATGATATTATGTAATAAGTTTTTAGTAAAAATATACTTTGCCTGTCTCCTGTATCTTTACAGAAAAGTAAAAAACTACTTTTCCTTAAAAAAAAAAAAATAATTAGAAATAGCAATCAAATTTCTGCTGGACTCCTTCTTCTTCCTGTAGTTAATATGCACTGGTTTCTACTATGTTATCATAGAACCACAGGGTCACAGAATACATCCCCTGAGTTGGAAGAGACCTGCAAGGATTGAGTTCAACTCCTGGCCCTGCACAGGACACCTCAAGAATAACACCATGTGTCAGAGAGTATTGTCCAAATGCTTGAACTCTGTCAGGTTTGGTGCTGTGACCACATCAGAGATCAGGTAATATTTTCTGCAATGAAAGCAAATTGTAATCTCATATTGTCAAGCAACGGCTAGGTGAGCCACACACTTCCCCTCCTGCACTAAAATGTCATTCGCAGTCTGGGAATGGCAGGTCGTTTAAAGCTGAAGGAAAGCTGCTGCTGGTTTTGTGGGGCAAGTTGCTTCCCCATTGCTAGACATTGCTGCTAGCCATGTTTGACTGCTCTGACAACTATTCCTCACTCCTTTCTTATCCACAAACTTCTGATAACATTCTCCACAGGGACACAATAGCCTTACTAGTAATTTCTCACATGTTGCTGTTACTGGGAGCTTTGCTAGGATGTCACGCTCAACTGCCTGTTTTGACTGACATCTCCAATGTCATTGAGAGCTCCTTTTAATCTCTGGAATGGACATCATTTGCAATATTAGGATTTCTTGAACCAACACAGAGAATTGATTTGTTATGGCTCTAACAGGTTCAGAAATTAGTCAGAAAACTGAAATGGAAACTGTAGAATAATACAGTATTCTATAATCTGTTCTAATTTTGAGAATACAATTATAGTCAAGTTTGAAAAAAATATGGTACCATTTATTCACCTTCATAGAACAGAATGCATCTAATTGCTGTAAAGACAAGAGGGTACTATAAAATTGGAGAAGGAAGAGTATTTTTATTGACTTCAGTTAGACTCATTCTTATCTATCAGTCCTACATATTAGCTAAAAAAAGACTAATGTATTTCTCTAGACACTCATCACTGAACAAGATGGGCTTAGAGGTTCTAAAAGAACTCAGTACTAAGAAGGAAAATTGAACATGAGTATGATGTGACCTGTGAGTTGATCTATTCATGATTTTCTAGATACTCAATTTCATTTTTATCATCTGGAAATGGATGAAATAGTAGTATTTTATGATGACTTACATGGAAACTACTATCTATAATTTTGTGTGGCATACTTGTAATTTATTAGGTAGGTAATTTACAAGTCAATACAATCTTAGAAGCTTAGATCTTATGAGTTACTGTGACAATGTGTCATTATTTACACCAGAAGTACTGACTTGATGTACTTGCACACACTGTAACTGTTTATGGATAAGAGCATAAAATCTTTTTAAAATGAAATAAATAACAAGAATTATCAAAGTATAGCTCATATTTTTAATGCAGCAGTACCTTAGAAATTTAACTATTTAAGTTAGAAAGTGTGTTGAATTTAAAACTGAAATGAAATATACAGCAAGTAACTTAATTATACAGTAACTTCATTAAAAATATTAATATCCTAAAGCACAACCCAATTGTGGAGTCACCATAATGTCACCATAGCATTCAAAGAAAATCAAATTCTATCCTAAATGTTATAATGTGATACAGACTAAGAACAGAAAATGTTTTAGTAATTATTTAATGTACAGTTTTGGTACTTTGTAAAAAAAGTGTGACACTGTTGTCCTAGACACTTAAAAATTTTTAACAAATACAGAATAAATTATGGTAACTATCTTAAAGAGCTTACTTTGTAATTTAAAATTAATATTAAAGAAACATGTTCAAGAGAAGAAAGACTGAGAAGGAAAAATAACAGAGCTAAAGCAGAGCAACTGCTTGATTGACAGTCTTTAATGCCATGAATTTCCATTCAGTTTGGAGTAGAAGTAATCTGTGATAAAAGTATGGTAATTGCCAAATCTATCTTTACCTTTTTCATTATCATGTATTCTCAGATATTTGTCAGGGTAAAGCTGAAGTTTGATTGTCAAGAGAATTTGTCCATAGCAGGCTGGTGTTGCTCAGGGGGTGCAGGACCAAACTAGGTTAAAGAAGTATTTGGCAAATCTGATCCATCTTGCAAGTAGACAGAATCCAAGAAAGGCAATCACTGCAGCTTTGCAATGTATGATCCTGAGGGCAGCAGGGATCTAAAATAACTAGTTCTTGTATTGGTGTAAATCACTTGCCACAGAGGAGCAGTCTCTATTTTCACAGTGTAACAGAATTCATCCCTACCCTTAAGATACAAGATGCAAACATATGTGTGCATGAAAAGCACATCCTCAAACTGCTGCTCAAGATATTGGCTTTTAAAAATGTTGTGTGTCCACCCTCTTTGCAATACATCACATTTGCCCTAATACTCATTGAAACTAGACAAAATATTACACTTGACTACAGTAAAAACAAGATATAGCATTAGCTATAGCTTATAGCTATAGCTTTAGCTTATAGCTAAAAAAGCAGAATATATATATGTATATATAGCCATACTTGAACAAACCTATATTCTCCATAAAGTCAATTTGTAACTAATTGATGAAAAAGTAACAAGAGAGGTAACACCTACAGAAAAACATGTTCTTACAACATGTACATTTGCTCAGTTTAGTTTCTATAAATGTCCACAGGCACTTTAGTATTAGATTGTCCTGTTACCTTTTTAAACCTTAACACCTGCTTTGACATCTTTCTGCTTACCTGGAAGAAGACTTTCAGATGGATACGGTTGCTCCATAATTTCAATCTTGCAAAAGTAGAGAGCCTCTATAATTTATTCTGTAAATTGTGTTACTTACTGTAAATTACTCTGTAAATTACCTTACTTATTGTAAGATAAATATCCTTTTATTGGGTGTCAGGCACGAGCAAGAAGAAAGGGAGAAGGGATGAGTTGGAAGCTTCTTAATTGCGAACTGTAAAGAAACATTTTATCTTTGAATGAATGGTAAATGTAGCAAGGCAAAGTTGGGATGAAAAGGTCACATCTTTCATTAGTCTACCCAACACAGTTTCCAACAACTAGGCTTTCCAGACTACTAGCTCTTCCAAGTCTGATAGAGAGGCCACAGACTTTAAACTAAATACTGGGGGTAAAAAGCCAACCTATATATTATTACTGTCTTTCTCATTCATGGAGCTATATGAAATTTCCTTTTCATGCCTCATCAGTTTTTAATTTTGCTTTTTCAATTTCCCAAATTGTATTTAATATCGCTATGCTCCGTGTTGTTTACTGTGCATGTTTCCCCTGTTAACTATTCAGGTTTGTAATTTGTTCTTTTTTATATTTGTCTTTTGGCAACCTTGGATAATTCGTGTCACTTACTCAGATTCTGTCACTGCCAGTAAAGAGTTTTTTTTTCTCATTAACATTTCTGAAATTTAGAAGTGACATTGAAATGCCCGGTGTTGTTTTTCTCTTGTATATTTTAATGGAGGTATGCTACATATCTATATAATCTATATCTATTTATATCAATATCATGTCCCCATGATATTCTTTACTAAAACTCTAATTTCTGAGAGGCATTTCACAAGGATAACACTAGGTGAGTATAGTAATTCAAATTCAGAATTAGTGATTTCTGTCACAGCCAGTACAATTCATCAGTTGAGTCTGTTGCAAATTCTATGGTATTTATTCCTAGGCTATATTCCTAAACGTTTAGATTCCACAAATCACTTTTGTTCTGAATGTGTATAGTGTACCCATTTTATATTTCTGGTTTTTTTATTTCCCTTTACTGATATGTTTATCAAAGAAAAATTGGTTTTTGTAAAGACAATAAAAATAGTCTGATAGCTGTGTTTTCCATTAAACAATGTGTGTGCCACATGAGATTCAAACAAAGATTTTCTAGAATTAAATTCAGATTTTGATCTAAATATAGAGAAGAAGAGGAATAAACAAGGTAATCTTTGTTTTTGACATCATTTTATCAAAGTAGCTCTTTGAGTCCTAGTGGATTAAGATGAAAAATTTTTTTCAGTGTCGATCCCCAAACAACAGAATTTACCAGCAAGTAAGAAAATCCAAATTAAACAAATGGAGCTATAAAGTGCACAAAGAAAAATAAAACCAAAAGTAGCATCTCAGACACCTCTGCCCACTTGTTTCGAAGGTGGCCGCGGTAAAGTCATAAATGGCTGAATCACAGTTAACAAGTTAACTTAAAGAATGCCGTTGCAGCAGAAAATAAATACATCTGTATATTTTGCAACTAAAACGGAGGAAAAAATTCCAAAAAAACAAACAAGATACTCAAACTGAAAAAAATACCACCAAGCAAATTATTTCAGTCTGATTAGAAGCTACAAAACCTACAAATCCTAAATAAACTAACCAGGATGTAATGAGTAGCAATTGCCCCTGCACACAAATGAAAGTGTACTATAGCAGTCAACTTCCAGTGGTACATAAGTATTTTGTAATACTCTGAATAGCATGAGCAAAAACAATACAATGCATTTTGCAGAGGAAGTGAGACACAAAAAAGCATGTGCATCTGTGCATAGCAGGTATCAGCAAGTGACAGAGATACAGTAAGTTTCCAGACAAATGACAAGTGCAGGGCAATGTCAGTAGGCAGAGCATGACTATCTCTGCCTAGTTAACCAAAGTGAAGGGTACCAGGACCAAAGGAGAATCCTTCTTTCAGGAGAGGGACAAGAACATAAAAAAACCAAGCACCACCCAAAAAGAGAAACATGGTAAGCTTGTTTCAATTTCCGCTTCTTGTGTCATAGCATTTTCAAGCCTCATCGCCTGGATCTATGCAACTAAGAATCACCATGGACCAGAGCCATTACAGCTATGGGGAAGTGAGATGCTAATGAATAAATTTAGTGATTTTTTTGTATTCTGCAATTTCATGCTTTTGCAACTTTAGGTCATATGTAACCTATTAAAATATTTATGTTCCTGAATAATCGCAAGAGGCAGGAAAAAAAAAAAGCCTGCATAACCTGTTTTCTGGTTAACCAGAGAGCTGAAAACAACAGATATTCATTTCACAAAGACTCAGGATCTCTTTTTTCTACATTATGCAAAGATTCAATTTACAAACAGATCAAAGGTCATGTTTAGTAGTACTACTTATTAGAAAGAGCCCCATAAAGTTATTTTTTAAAAATGTTTTTCTCCATGACACTGTTTTATCTGTTCATACTTCTCTTTCAATTTTACCCTCTATTCTTCTTCTTGTTTTTATTAGCTTGGAAAGTCCAGGGACTATTGTTATATATGCTCAGATATTTTAAAATGTGAAGCTTTACTATTTTTACCTTGTTCTACTTCTGCTTAGCCATATTGAACTGTGTCTTAGGCATCTCTTTTATGACATAGCCATGAAGTTTTTCCCTCTTCTAAACCTTTGTGGTTTGTAGCAGACGGAATAATTCAATCATACTGGAGTCTTCACATATTTCTATTCAGATTTTTATCATAATTATTCCAAATCCGTACTAAAGACAGTACCCATGTTACACTCAATTCACTGCCTTTTTCCCCCAACTTCATGAAATTCCTTGAAACATTTAGCCATTAGTAGCAAGTGGTTTACAGGCATTCAGTATTTTCTTCTGTAATACTTGAAATTTGCCTATCTGTCACTTTGCTCACATGAATATTCCACAAATTAAACAAATGAAAAATAAAAAAATAATTTGTCTGGAGGTAGAAATTCTACAACATGCAGAGAGGAGAATTTTTTTGCAACTGCAACATTGTATTACAATGACAAGCAAAGTCAGGATAAGAAGTTATAAAAAAATACTGCGGATAAGCAAACTTCAGTAGTAATGTACTTTTGTGATAGATAAGAAAAAAAAAAACAACAATTATTTAGATACTTCAGAGAAAAAGGGAAGATAAAAGGAAAGGTAAAGGCTCTAATTATCAGAAAGGAAATACACTGGAGGGGATAAAAACTAGAATTTGTAAGTACTTGCTTTGCTTCAGTTCACTCAAAAGGACTCTAGTGTAAAATGATTAATTATGCTGGGAGTAGATGAACAACATAAGAGAACAGACATCAACACTGTTAAAGAGCAAATGAGAAAATACCTGGACCAAATTAATGTTTTGAATCTGTAGGGTCAGATTAAATCCATCAGAGAGTGCTAAAGGAATTAGTCAATGAACTTCCATAGCCAATGGCATGTGCTTTTAGAAAACTCCAAGGAGATCCTAGAACTGCAGATTAGTAGCTTCACATCAATTATAGGAAAAATACCAGCTAAACAAAGGTGCAATGTGAATAAAAGTAGTTCTTATAAGTGCTGGAATGATGTTTAAGGCACAGAGCAAAGCAAATATTAGAGTTTAAAATGAGCTTATAAAATAGGCAGAAGAAAATTCATTAGTATGATTTCTCCTGCCTAATAAACTTATTTTCTAAAAATATATACACAATCTAGTTTGCTTTTCCCTCTTTTTTTGACTTAGCTCTTTATAGATTACCACTTTACACTCATCAGCTTTTGCCTAATCTGCATTGATCATTATTAAAAATTCACCATAAAGTAATAGAAACAATGAAAAAAAAATACTTATATACGTTTGTGGATGAACAGATAGATGAAAAGCAGATTCCATTTGCTTCTCAACAGTATTAGAAGTTTTAGAAGATGTGAGTATTGAAGTAGCATCCTGTAGTTGAACTACTGAACCACTGAGAACAAAAGCTGTAGAGACTTTTCAGCTTTTATCAGGATGCACTGTGAAAGCCAAATTGTAGCTTTCTCTGACCAACAAGATCCAATCTCTCTAATAACAGCACAGGAAAAATTTGGTTTTGTCACTGCTTATGCTTCTTACATAAGTCAATCACAAGGCAGCTTCTAGACTAAATAGTATTGATTAGAATTTGAAGATTTTGCAGGGAATTTATCTTTTAAACAGTTTATTTATTGGTATTTATTTTAAAACATATATGGGACATTTGCTTGGATAGCACCTATGAAGGACATAGACAGAAACTGTAGGATTCTGTCAGAGATTAGAGTATGTCAGAGAAAGAAGTATGAAAACTATTTTAATGTAAATAAGAAGGTTGAAAGATTACCTATCAAAAAAAAGTCTTGCACTGGGTTTTGAGGACTGATAGTAGAGAGCAGATGGATTTTGAAAAAGGAGTAGACGGATTTTTCATTGACAGGAGAGGTGAGCTGTCAAAGTACCAGCTGTGGTTGAGAAGGAAGGACAACCAATTAATTGACTGTGCCCTTTTTTGGCACATGTCAGGTTCTGATATCCTTCATTTAAAGAGGCTCAATTCCTTGATAATACACAGAGGAAGGCAGTCTAAAAATTTTAGGGTATTCTATGTCTAGCACAACAATAAAATGGTTTTCTTACCCATATAGGTGGAGACAAATAGAGAATGAATGGTGAGCTGGACTATATGAACCTATACTGGGTATTTTCCACAGGACACTGGGTAATTAAGCTGTGGTTTAATTAAGCTACATTCTTCATATCTAACTTTCTTTCTGAATTTGCAGGGTGTGCATGTTTTCTAGTAGACCATGAAACAAAATATTAGCAGGCACTTTTCTAACAAACCACACACACTGTATCATTATTGTCTGGAAACTGCTATATAAATTGTCAATATGTTAGAATCATCATCATTAAGGCTGCAAATTATTTCAGTGTGATGACTCCTCACGCAATGTAATTCTGGACAATAAACAAGCATTTTCTTGGAAAGGTGATGCTTATGAGCGGAAAAGTTGAATGGACTAACAAGGAATGTGAAATGGAATAGAATTATATCACGTTTCACCTTTCTAGAGCCAATTATATAGTTCAGTGAAGCAAAAATCAAGTAACTAAGGATCTGTTGAAGAAAACAGAAGTGCAGAAAGGTGGTAACTAAAGGCCAAACACTACTATGAATATGAGCCAAAGTCCTCTCAAAACTCCTATTCCTTCTTTGTAGATCTACTATAAAAGTAAGATACAGTGCTACAATTGTAAATATACTTCTAAGACCATTTTGAGCAGGACTTGAAGCACATACCTGAATAGTGTTTTGGTTCAGATAAGGAGTGTATTTTTCCAGAAGTCCCTCTGTATGAAATACCTGAATCAGCAAATAGCGTGGGATACCCAGGAATGAGTACACAAAACAGAGTAGTTGCAGGTGAGAATCTAATGCAAATACTACAAATATTTTGGAAGTTTTAACTTGAAGGTTGTTGAAGGTCATGGAGGTTTTAAAATTAGATCTAGTCTTGCCTGTGAACTGAAAGTTTGTTAGTAGTGCCCTTTCAATACCAGAACCAGACTGTACTTTCTGAGAGTTGATGAAAATCAAAGCTCAATAAACAGACAACTGGAAGAACAGTTTCAAAAATGCATTGCTGCTTCAAATGAAAAACATAGTGGTCATGTACTTTTAGTGCACTTCAGTGTACAACAATGAGCAGTGTCAGAGGACATGACGTGAATTTGTTTTCAATTAAACTAAAATGAAGGTGTTGTACAGCAGCTTACTGCATACACTCTAGCTGCAAACAGGTAACCAGTCCATAGGATAAAGAAAAGAGCAGTATCCAAAGCAATATCCAAAGCAAAAAAAATAAACCAAAGAAATCCTAGACTCATGACTTTATCATGAATATCAAACCTTGCCCCTAATGTCTCATGTGGCTGAGATCCTGTATAATTCCTCAGCACTTGCTGGAGTAAGGGTGCTTTCTCAATCTATAAACAATATATTGTAAAACAAACAGAGATATTTCAAAATAATCACTACCATAAGAACCAGATTAGAGAAATCCTCAAACCACGTAAAAAACCCCCAAATTTTTAATTACAGAGTGTTTTCAGTATGACAGGGAATAGGATGATATAAGGTTCAGGAAAACCGCACAGACTACTGTACCTTCACTGATAAACAAAGGTGCACTAGGGATTTCTCCCTGGCCCCAGAGGCAGGTGCACTGGCTTGTGCAGAAATCACTTACAGTCAGGCTCCTTTCTGGTATGTTATCTTCTCCACAGGTGTTTGGAGTCAAGGTATAATATAAAGCAGATAACATTCAGAAGAATTGATGACTGTGCTCACTGTATAGTTTTACTTTAAGCAAGAGATGCTGGGAATTAATTCCAATATCTAAATTCACAGATTCAGCATCTTTTGATTGTAGCCTAACAACAGTGTTTCAGTGAAAAGTCATGAGCTTTGCACTAACCTAATAGAGAAAATTCTTTTCTGCATTTGCTTGTCTTTTGTTGATTATAGCTTATTTTAGTCATTCCTTAGGCATGAGGTCACTGTTGTCTATTTGTTTTAAATTAAAATCTGCAAATGCCATCTACATTGAAGGCCTGAAAAACTGAAATAAACATTTAACAGCAAACAACAGCCCTTTCTGTTGACTAAGTTTGGGAAACAGTTTTACTGGTTTCAATTTTAATCTGTGAAACATGAGAAGGAAAGTGTGTGTGATATGAAAACATTTCCCTGAAAAAGAGAAGATGTTATTCTTGCTTAATGAAAAAGGAGGAAGAAGTGTTAGACATCACAGGGTAGATAAAACTACTTCTCAAATTCTTTTGAAATTCTGGATTGGGAAAGATTCTTACTCTTATCCTGTTTAATGGAATGGTTTGCCCACTCTCAAAAAAAAGTGCATGTAGAAATTATAATGAGCAATGAATGACTGGGACCTGGCCTTGTATGAGTAGAAAAAAACCCCCTTTTTTGGCAAGAAAGAGAAAAAATATGATGTTATGTACTTTAAAGGAGAGTACATATATAAGTACATTTTAAAGCAATATATGTTAAATGCATTTAATTGGGACTTTTAAATTAATGTAAACATACAGATATTTTTTTTTGATATGTAGCCCAAGAGCAACTTTAGGTATGGAAGCTAAGATAATGTTATTTCTAGGAAGAGCTGCATAAAATAAAAGTAATTAAAAAAAATCAAACAAAAAACAAACAAACAAACAAAAAAAAAACAAACCTCTCTGCCTTTTCTTTTTAGCAGTTCAAAAAAGACTAGATTAATGCATTTAAAATGGAAAGAGAATCTTTATTCATAAATAACTTTAACCCAAATTTTTTCTCAGAGCTTCTCAGCAGGATAGAGGAATGGATAAGAAGAGCATGTAGAGATTTGAACAGGTCCAAATACTGGTGAATGGTTTTATTGCCTATTTTAGAGAAATCTCTGATTATTGCATGCTGTTATTAATTTTGTCCTGAGTCTTATATTCATTTCACCAATGAAAATTTAATACTGAATGCCATGTTCCACTTAGGAGGAAAAAATTCAGGAACTACAGCATCTGGAATGCAGCTAAGCACTAGGATGCAAGACTAGATTCAATCAGCAGGTATTCTAAACAGCTTAAAAAGCCATTGGCAGGTGAATGCAAAAATTGAAAAGAGAATTTATCTAGCTAGAGATGAAACTGGAATATCTCTTCTCTTTGATGATGAACTAATGAAGTTGTTTGTACAGTTCTTTGGAAAACTGGTTCTGTTTTATTGTTCTCATTTTTTCCTTTGTGTATCTGGTACAAGACTGTCATGACTGAAACAGAATAATTTTGAGCTTCTTGTAGTTGTGCATGGTTGAAATGCCTTTTTAAGTTAGTTTTGTTGTTGTTTCTTTTAGAATCTTTTTAATGTTTTTTTTTTTTTTTTTTAATGAATCTGACACAAATAACTGCTTTTACTTATCTCTGCATGTCTTAGTTTGCATTGCATTCTGATGACTACACTGCTACCAGATAAAACAAGAAGTTTCAGCATACTGAAAGCACTACTTGCTTCATCACTACACATGTAAATTGTTAAAATTTAAAACAATTCTTTTGTATAAGAACACTTTTCCCCTAACTGAATAGGCTCATTTTTATCTATAATAAAATTAAAGAAAAATACTTGTGTCTCTTGTTTCTGATGCATAGTATTTTTTGCATATACCTGACTTCTCCCAAAAGAGCTTTGTTAGGTTGTGTATCTGTACACACTAAAAAGGAGCAGAAGGACACAAAGGAAGGTGGGAAATCCCAGGAACCACATCAGGAAATGATTGCTCAGGAGAACCGTAGCCCTGTCCTGAGCCAAAAGGAATGGTTCTCCCACCATTTTACAGAATGAGTGGGGATCACTGACTTGGGGATTTCAATCACCTGTAGGGACAGAACATTGGAGGAATACACTACAATTATTATAGGACATTTAGAGAAGGGTAAAAAAGGAAAGGAAAGGGGAGAATCTCAGTGGTTTGGGTAAGAAAAGCCATGGGAAAAGAGAGGACTAAGGGTATGAAAGCAGGTGGCTGAAGTAAGTAGATTTCTGGTCAGTACAGTTGTCTGGCCACACTCCATGCCTGAGCAGCAGTATATTCCAACAGGTTATTAAGTTCCATATCTAGATATTTTCCTGGTCAAAGACCTCTCTCATCTGTGTGTACATGTACATATGGTGCAAGTGGCCAGAGGCCTGAATGTTAGTGGTGCCAACACCTGGAATGAGTGTAGGAGTGTAAAAACCTGTGGGCACAGATAAAGTTCAAGCTGGGCTAGTCAGGAAGCAGTTGAGAAGGCTTGGGAGGCAGAGAAAGATTTTGTTTTTTCAAGGCTGATGCCACAGAAACTGATGGGTCTGGTGGCTGATTCTCAGATATAATTGCATGCACACACACACATGTGTGTGTGTGTGTGTGTGTCTGTGTCTGTGTCTAGATATGACATAATTCAGAAGGACAAGGATCTGGGATGGGGTCCTCAATGGACTGCTCGCCCAAGACGAGCTACTCTGAGGGCTGCTACCTGCAGGAGATTGCAAATGGAGTGACTGGGATAAAAGAAAATACCGTTTCAACTGCATTTCTGAGCCAAGATGCTGAAGGGCTCTACATCATACACATTCATATTTATGCATACATGCATATGTGTATGTGCACTTATCTCACAGAATATGCTGAGTTGAAGGTCCTCTCAAAGATCATCAAGTCCAATTCCTGATCCTGCACAACACTATCCTTGATCTTGAGAGTATTGTCCAAAGTCTTCTTGGGCTCTACCAGGCTTGATGCTGAGACCACATCCCTGGGGAGCCTGTTCCAGTGCCCATCCATCTTCCGGATGGAGAACATCTTCCCGATATCCAACCTAAATCTCCCCTGGCACAGCTTCAGGCCATTCCCCTGGCTCTTGTAACTGGTCATCGCAGAGAAGAGATTAGTTTCTGCCTCTCCTCTTCTTGTCATGAGGAAGTTTAACAGCAATGAGGGCTCCCCTCAGTCTCCTCTAGGCTGAATAGACCAAGTGATCTCAGTTGCTTCTCATACAGCTTTCCCTCAAGGTCCTTCTCCACCCTCCTTGCTCTCCTTTGGATGGTCTCTAATACCTTAATGTCATTTTTATATTGCGGAGATTAAAACTGCACACAATGTTCAAGGTGTATTTATGTATATGTTTATAAATACATATCATATATACATATATAATGCATAAATACATAAATACATAAATGAGATGTGCTCATGTATGTGTTTATATTTATACAAAAATGTATATGTACGTTTGTGTATATATATATATATGTTTCCCACTAACAGACCTTCATCAAATTCAGCTAGAAATGGGATGAGGATGCAGTCACTGGTGTACTTTTTGTTGGTATTAGTTGAGTGTGCCTGTCTGTGTTGGCCAATGTGGCAGATGTTTGGCGTTGTGCACATACACTAAATATGTGCATATAGTGTGCGGGTGTGCTCAGCCTTACTACAGTTTGGACCTGTGCACCTGGAGCTGCAGCAACTTAACCTCTGTCAGACAGCTGGATTTGATCTCTCACTGACAAAAACATGCTTTTCTAACACCATATATGGTCCAGGATTTGCAAGAAGAGGGAAATGGACATCAACGCATCATGAATAATTGATTTTTCAAATGCAGTGTCTTTATAGTTCACCAATTGTCCATAACGAAATTGTGATTTTTGCAAATTTCTGTTATATTTGAAAAAAATATTAAAACTTTGAAAGGAACATAGTTCAGATTTTTAAGTTCACAGTTTAAAGTAATTCCATCAGCTTTTTGTGATTTGGCTTTTTTTCCTTTAATTTCTTGTGAATATAAATATATGTTTTTTACATTGCTGATTTAGATCAAATGATTTTTTTAAGATATTTGAGCCATTTGGCTAGATCTAACAAATTGATCAAAGCAAATATATGATATAACTGATTCATTGCATAAGACTTTTTATCTGCTGCTTCATAGCATAATATAGTGTTCAAAGACTGTCACTGAACACCCTTAAAATGAAATTAATTTTGTCACAGACATATTTTGTTGCATCATAAAATAGGTCTGAGGACGTGAAACTAATTTTCTACCAAGATTCACACCATCAAAATATTTTCATAAATGAGAATAAAATTAGATAGTGTGGATACAGTCAAATAGAATTAATACGTGATTAAACTGTGACAGCACTTCAAGCATATTTTCTCTCTACTCACTCACATATGATTACTGTAATTCTTACTGTTAAAATCATATTTCATTTTATTTTCATGTTTTAAAGATCATTGTTCTGATTGTATGTGACTTCTGAGTGAATCCAGTAGTAAGACTCATATTTTAAGCATTTTTTCATTTTGTTCTTGGGAACATAAAATGCTGTCAGTTTTACCACATTTAAATTTTCTACCTGAGCAAATCTACTGAAGGAGTGTATTAATGAAGCTATCCCACAGTAGCTGAAGTCTGCTCCAGAACTGGCTCCTTCTTTAGAATTAATGCAGTCCACATTTTCACTGAATAGTATTTAAAAGTCACATTCCAATTTATTTCTTTGTTTTGAACTTCCCTTTGAACTCTTGATGTCAAACACAAACAGCATAACACATCACAAAAAAAAAAATCTCCACCCTAAACCCCACAATCTAAACAAACAAACAAGCAAACCAAACAATAAAACCCTTAGACCCGATTTTGCACATCCCAACACCAGGGCTGTCTGCTAGGGTCACAGCCAAAATACCAACTGAGTTTCTTTAGTCTTTTACATCATATTATCCGAATTAGTAAGAGATACCATCTTCTGTCCTAAGCTACAGGAACTTCTCTGTATTTATACTGTTAGGAAAAAAAAAGGAATATTTATTCTTTTTGTTCACTTGACATTCCCAGGGAGCAGCAGGCGTGAGTTGCTGGGCACCAGGAGTCAAGAATGACAGCAAGGCAAGAAGGGCAGTGCCCTCAGCAACAGCAACACAGACCCACAGCACTGAACAGGAACCAAGTGGGTCTGGTGCTGTCAGCTGAGTCCAACCAACAGCTCTCTGACTGCCCAAGGTCAACACAGGCGGTCATGTTGACAAGCCAGGATCAGCATTCAAGCTCAAATACAACTCCAGAGTGTAGGAAGGAGTGGGAGCAGATCTACACAAGGCTTCTCACAGCTCATTCTCACTTTTTAAATAAAAATGTGATCCATGTTTACACAGGAGTGTCATTTTATAGGGAAACTTGAGCACGAGCAGCTAAATCCCTGTGGGAGAGGAGGCTGCAAATGGAGCTGTTGCACTCAAGGCCATGACAGACATTTTGAAAAGAAAATAATAATGTAATGGAATATCAACATCCAACCAGAAGCTGCCATAAAATACAACCTCAAAGAAACCTATGATTTTACCACTTCTGCTCCCCCAAATTCTGGAGTCCATTTAATGATGCTATGCAGCATTGTTCCTAAAGCTGTTGTTGAGAGGAAATGTCTTGCAGGTTCCTTTACAAATGCTAAAATACTCCATTTGCATTGGAAACAAATCAAAGGGCCTCTAGATATCCCTTGGATGGCTGTAATGAGAGTTGACCTCACCAGGAGTTTCAGTCAAAATATTGTTGATTTTCCTAGATCCTCTAGGAAAATCTTTCCTTCACATCAGCATGACTTGGACATAGAAAAAGGGCTTCTGGGAAGGCGAGAAAGGTTGATGCTGTTAAGAGTTCATGTAGAACAATTATTATTGCATTTTTCTTATTAACTTCCTTAGTAAGAAATTTTTAAATAAAACTCAATCTATTATTTTGGTATTTTCACCCTAAAACCACTGAATTTCAGTCCAGCTAACCTAAAGAATGTATATCTTTGGAGTAATATTTTAAATTAGATGAAAGATTCATCCATCATCTGGTTCAGATTTATGGAAGTGAGAATCTGAAGTGCCAGGAAGCCTTGTGCTCATGAAGTAGTGTGCTGCTTGGGAATTAATATGTAACATCTTTTCTCAAGAAAAAAGTTCTCATTAGGTGCTGTGGGAGAAGGAAGAAAAGAGGCAACACATATCTTCAGACAATCCCCAAAATTTTTTCAGATATTATTTATTATGTGTAAGAAGGAGAAAATTCACCACTCATGGGTAATTCCTTAGTTTAAACCAACAACTTAAAATGTATACTGAGACAAGTAATGCATTTATCATATATTTGAAAAGGAAAAGAAACAGATTGAAGATCAAATTTATTTATTAAATCTTTATTTACCTGCTTAAGCACAATTTAACTTATATCCTGCTTCATTTAATCTAATGCATAATTCTTATTATTTATTAGAAGGAAAATAAAATGTATGGAAATTTGCCTGCAAATGAATGAATGCCAAGTTACAGCAATGTCCGATTAAATCAGCTCTAACTGGCTGCATTTGTTATGTCTTATATTTTTTTTTGATAGCAATAAATTATATTTGAAAAGTTTTTTAGCTCTAAAAAGAATAAAGTATTTATGTTAAGATTGTCTCATTATTTAAAGATATCTAGCACAAGCTTCAGCAAGCTGACAAAACTCCTAGAACTAGAAGAGCTCTGAAGGCATGGTTATGGTCTTGATTCACACACCTTGCTATATAAACAGCCTGTCCCTTCACACTATTACTGCAAGTTTCTCAAATAAATAGTTGCATAAATTAATAAACTTTACAAATTCTTTGAGGCAATAACCAAGCATTTTCAATACAATTCTACTATAATTCTGCTACACACTAATCTATTATAAAAACTCCATACCTGATTCTATTCAATGAACTGAAATCTAACCAGAAATGCAAATACTATGAAAGAATAGGGTTTATTTTTAGTTATGTTTTTTATATAAATTCAAACAGGAATTAGGCAAATTCACTACAAGAGAAATATATCTTCATGAACATGGACAGTTGAAATGATTAATTAGATTCTTATTGATTCCTGTTATAAGATGAAACATGAGAAATTCAGTAAGTATACTACTACTAGTGCCACTACTACTAATAATGTCAACCACCGCCCAAGAATAATTTTAATAATACAGGTTAAATACTTCTTGTTTCCTAGGAATAAAGAAACAAAGCAAAAAGCATAATGGAACTTCCAATGTCAAGACATATGATTGCAAAAGCAATTATTAGCTGTATTAACAGGTTTGCATCTGTTTTAATTTGATGGATATTTTTATTTCTTTATCTTCCCAGTCACTTTGTTTGCAATAGTAATTAAATGAACTATTTGAAGCAAATATCTAGTCACTTTGCCTTAAATTACTGTCTTTATTAATAATTATATTTTAATCTGTTTTCTTATTCTTATGTGTATATTCTTTTCTTATTCTTATGTGCATAAAACTCTCAGAATAACTTATTATACAAAACAAATGTTTTTGCATATAAATACTCAGTAACGTGAAAGTGTCTGTGAAAGAGATTTTTATGAACATTAAGAGTATAATGGTAATATCATAAGAAACTAATAATAGGCAATAAAGGATAAACGTGGTTGAGAAATAAGTAGTTTTCTCATATTAATATTGTCTTTAAATAAAATAGTTATGAGAAAGGAGCAAACAGTTTAGTTCTCAGGGATTCTATTTCTACTATAACATTACATGAAGTTGTTTGAAACTTTAAAAATTAATTAAATGCAACTATTTAATTTAGATTAAATGTTTATCATACACATTATACATACCTTTTAAATTAATAAAGTTTAAAAGTAATACCAACTTAATCTATTTTCCTCACAAATAACCCAACCATGCCAGCAACAAATGAGTGCCTTTGCTCTCTAATTGATAAATTAAACTTGTAAAGACTTTTAGGATTTGACTGTTGTTTAACAAAATAGCTGAAGTGGGTTGATTTGGTATCAATAATTGCCAGAAAAGAATTAACATGTTAATTGGAATTTATTTTAGCATAGTGGTAGTTATCTAGTCAATTGCTAATTAAAATACTTAAACCATTCCTTTCAATTTATACAAATGAGATACTTTTATTACCTACTTCATTTTTAGATAATGATAGGGCAAGTAAATTTATGTCCCTTATTTATTAAACTGAAGCAATAACAACTGATACTTTATTGTCAGTGACACCTCCTTTTATCAAGAGCACATTAATGATGTGAGTTTGGCATCACATGTACTTTAAAACTGAGGTCTGCATTTGTACATTGTGGTGGTAACTGATGCCTCCTGTCCTGTCCTGTCCAGTGCTGTCCTCTAAATTTCTGGAAAAGATGGCAGCATGCATGCTAGAGTAGGATGCTACAGCCTGCCCTGCCATTACTAGCTGTATCTTTTTACTTTTTCATGTCTGAAATCGAAGCAGTAAGTTTAAGGTAACAGTCCAGAGCCTAAGTAGAAATTTTTTGAAAGAAAAGACTATTCATGTGGGAAAGAGATGAGAGGGCAAAAGAAAGCAAGACGAAGTAGAAGTAGAGCAAGAGCAATAATCTTCTTGGACAGAGAAGAGTTTGAAACAGAGGTAGTTTGAAACACTGACAGATCAGGGAGAAAGGAAAAATTAAGAAATAATCAATGGTAAAACAAATCACTAGCAGCTTTCTGGATTTTGTACTCAAAAATATTACTGAGGAGGAGAGAATTTTTTTTCTTTTCTGAAGCTGAATGTTCAGAAGTAGCTTGAGTATTTCTTTGGGAAGTATGTATGTCTTGACAGCAGTCCTTCATTGACAGCAAATAAAAATTAAAGTACTGAAACTGCTGTGGAAGTGGTCTGAGGTTCCTTTGAATTGTGGCATGCAGAGGTCATTTATGATATGGTCACACTTTACAGTGTATGGCATTAGAAGCTAAAAGTTGGAAGACACTGCCAGCACTTTTAATCAATGTAAATAGGATCCAGGCTTCAACTTTGATTGTATTGACATAAATACCCATCACAACAGCTGAAAACTTCATGAAAAATAACTACATAGAAAAATTTCGCTTAAGTAAATGGAGAAGGGGTTTGTTTGGTTAGAATACTAATTTTTTTTTCTCTCTATTGTGCAGATTGCTAGTCATGCATGAAAAAACCCTGAAAGCAGTGTAATATATTAGCAAAGGGCATCTTTGAATGTGCAAAACCACATAATG
Organism: Turdus rufiventris; assembly: GCA_013186435.1. Taxonomy (NCBI): domain Eukaryota; kingdom Metazoa; phylum Chordata; class Aves; order Passeriformes; family Turdidae; genus Turdus; species Turdus rufiventris. Next base: position 1,967,564 of record PYHW01009483.1, read on the forward strand.
AGAAGAAACTTAAAAGGAAGGAACTATGTTATCTGAATTACAAGGACAAATTGGTGATCTGATCTAGAGAGCTGCTGATCAATAGACTAATTATTTCTATAAAGATAGCATTAGCTGCTCAGATGTCATATCTTTTGGTAAACACACCTCTGTTTTGACAGAGAAGTTGTAATATTTATCTTGGGGGCAGCAGCAGTTGTAGGGCTTTTTCTTTGGGGTGTGTTTTTGGATAGAAAGGTCATCTCAGAAGTCCCAGCTGAAGACAAGAAGAATAAAAATGTAATGAGGGACAAGGCAGGAGGAAAAATCAATTCACTTAGGAAAAAGAAAAGCCTTTTTCTTAGGGGATATTTTAGGATTTCTTTGAGTGGGCAAAGATTAATAATTTAAGATTATGGCTAGGTGAAAAATATAAAACTATTTTTCTAGTAGTCTTACACATATTGGTATTACTTGTATGCATATTACTTATATGCATATATACATTCCTCCACTTATCTTACCAACTGAAGAAATTGGAAAGATATGTAAATATATATAAATATAAATATATATATAAGAGAAATATAACATAATTTTTGCTTATTTTGTGTATAAAGTTAGTAACATTAATAAGTAAGAAAAACATTGTCATGAAACTGTGTTATGAAATTTGTCATACAATATGAAAAATAGTTAATTGGATTCTGCTTTTTTTACTTTTAAGACAGTACAGGGTATTTTCCATGAGTTTTTTTTGTGTTGAGTCTCAACAATATTAGAGTAATGATTTCAAGATTTTGCACAAAGGATATGCATTGAAGAATATTGTGGCTTGATTTTCAGCATGCATATGCAAATGTATCTTGTGAACAAGAGACTACTATTTGTCATGTTTTATTTTATATGCATGTTGAAAATGTATGTGAATAGTTTGATCATTCAAAACAGATCATGGGGAAATTATTTAGTAACCTGTGGCTGAATGTTGTATAAATAATATTGCTATAATCTTTTATGTCCTCATATATTTCAAGTGGATGCATGATCTTTGTTTATATGTTCCTTTATGAGATGCATCATCTTAGGAAGAAAGATTTTCACTGCTTAGTCAAGTACCATTGTCAGCAAAGGGCTAAAGGCAAATAGTATAGTGATTTGTGGATTACTCAGGTTCTTTTTTAGTAAGTGTCAGTAATTGAACAGCTGTTTCCTATGCATACTAAAGTTCAGCCAAAAGGATTTGTCAAGAAAATCAGCCAACAGAATATTTCAGTAGCTGAATTCTCAAGGCAAGAAAAACCCAAGCGAATTCTGATGGATGCTAAATGTTGAGGAAAACATTGAAATAATCTATTAATTATTATACAAATTGAAGGGAAAAAAGCCCCTGGAATTGTAATAGTCAAATTACGAATGAAGGTGAAATGGCTTCTTTTCTCTGTCAAGCTTTTTTATCATGGATTTAATGGCTTTCAAGAAAAAAAATGTAAATTTTTAATATAGAGCAGACAATACTTTTAAGCCGTTGAAGAACCAATAATACCAATTCACAAAAATCTTTCTTTACATAGAAGTATATTGCTTTGTCCGTAGGTTTGCATCCAGTAATAAGGCCCACTTCTGTAACACTACAATTTATATCAATCTTAGGAGAAAAATATAAATCTGAGAAACATCAGTATAGAACTGGATTCACAATGCAATATTTGGTTTTTTTAATGTCTATAACTACTCCAAAATATTAAAGATTCATATCAATTAAGTGTAGTTATCAACCCGGCAAATGGAGTACAATCAATTTAAAATACATTAGAATTTAAAGGTCTAATCCTAAATTACTTACAGGATCAAAACTCAAGGTGGACAATGGATAAAGGGAATTTAGGGATGATAAAACCAACAGAGTCAATAATTCAGTAAAATGGATGGGAAAGTGAAGTCACAGATTCATCCTAGTCTTCCAAAATGTGTGTTCAGTCCATGGAATGGTAAAATAAAATTGCAAATTCTATTTGGTATATTCATACTAAAAGACTTGGCTGTGAATCTGAGAAAATTAACTTCAAGTGGAATAGCTGTCAAGCTATGCTGCAAAGGAAAATAGAGATGATTTTTTTAGAGAAGGTGCATGTTATTATTATTTATGTGACATCACAGAGACACAGTAGTTACAAGAGATACCAGATTAAGTCTTGAGAACAAATAAGGGAACTAATTTTTAATCCAGTAATAAGAGTTGCAGGAAAAAAAAAAAAATCTGTTTTACCAGAAGGACGAGGGAGCAATAAAATGAGGTAGCATTATTGTCTATGGGTAGTTTTGGGATTTTTGTTGTTTGTTTTTTTGTTTGCTTTGTTTTTGGCAATGTTTGCTTTATTCTGAGGGAGGATTTTAAAATGGTTTTATTCATATTTGCCAAGACACATTCATTTGAACAGAATTCTCTCTTCTATGCCCTAAATTTTTATTTTTACTCCATTTTTTGGCTGACAGCTGCATCTATAATTATTCAAACTTAATGCACTCAAGGCATTAAACAACACCTCCTGTGTAAAACATTCCTGACAATAAATAATTATTTTCTTGTATGGTTTAAATACTCAGAAATTCATCTGATTAAGCATATCTGCTTTGTAATTAGACACAAACAAGTAAATATACAAAATTATATGGCCACTGATTAAGCCCTTGCATTTAAAAATTCAAACAAATATTTATTTTCCTTTGACTTAAAGATAGTTGTTTTGCTATTAAAAAACATGAATGATAAAGTACTCTAGGCCAAAATAATATATTAAATCAAATATAATTTACAAAATCATAATTCAAAAGTAACATTTCAGCAATAACTCTGGAAAAAGTTACAGTTCTACAGTGATGGGAAAATTAAATGGAAGACTGATCAACACATCATAAAATAATTAAAAGGCATAGTAGTAAAGACTGTTTTTTAGAATTTAATATTAACATTGTGTTATACCTCTATTTAAACATCTACAGAAACAGCTCCTACAGCAGTGAATTTAAACAGTATTTGACATTCTGAAATGGGATTATTTTCAGTATTTTTAAATTGAGTCTACGGACTCTAAAGTCAGTCCTGTCATCAAACACAAAAGTACCTAAAACCATGAGAAACCCTAAGTATCTTTGTCCATGACTAGTTGATAAAAAGAATTCACAGAGGCCTTGTGCACATTAAGAATAACAGACCAAGAAAGGTCATCTGAAATGGTGTTCTACATGTAAAGATTCTACAGCTAGGAAGTTGAATTGACAAGTAGAATTTAAACCATGCAAATTGTTTTCATATATTAAAAAAAATAGTGAATTCTCCTATAAAGCCAGCTCTCACAATTAAAATATTCACCATTTCTGGACCATTTGGCTAGGTTTTTATTTTTAGAAATGAAAAGTACTTTCAACAAGTAATTTGCTTTCATTACCCTCACTATGACCTTCCTATGAGCACCCTCTCTTTTTTTTTAAATAAATGCATTACAAACTTGACTGGAATAAGGAGAATGAAGAGGTCATAGTGAAGGATAAGGACATGAAGCTGTCTGTAAATATTTGCAGTGCATGCATTTAGAAAATGATCTAGTAGATTAAGAAAATAATATAAAACTGAGCAGTGAAAAAAAAAAGTTAATATTTAGGTAAAGCCTTCAAGACAACTGTGTTCTATTACTCTGTTAAACAACAGAATAAATTCTCTAGAAGTGGAGGAATTTTGCAGCACTTGAGTCAGTCAGTTAAAGTGCGACTGGACAAGATACTTGTGTGATAATTTGGTGAATAAACTTACTAGATGACCTAATAAATCCTTCCCCTTTTCTAATATTTGTGTCCATGGAAGGATAATCATTATGAATTCCTATGCATAATTTTTATTATACTGCTCTAAATTAATGCCAGTGTGTTATTGACAAAGTACATATTTTCTTCATTCTGTTAAATAAGACCTATTTAGTTTAAAGGTATTTTTTTCTAAAAATGAGAGCATTCTGTTGCATCTGCATACATGTTCTATTTGATTATGCAAGATGGAGAGACTCCTTGACCCAGGGAAGTTAAGAAGATAATAGCAAAAGCATATGCATCAATCAAGACTGCATGGGAACTAAATATTCTGCTAGTCAATAAGACAAACACTATTAAGTACTTTAGGATTAAACAACTATTATTTTTTGTGGTCACCATCCTTCTTCATTATTATAATGTAAAAAAAACCCAAAACTGTGCCAATTAATAAATCTTGAAATATATTTCATAACTGTTTTTAACAGAGATATATATATTATTTTTTGCAAAACTGGTGCATGCATATGTGTGCCCAGTATCAGTTTGGAATACACAAAAAATTGTTTGTAGTCTCTTTTCCATACTAATCAGATTACTTGTTTCTATCTCATCATTTTAATTTTTCTCGTCAATTAATTTTTAAAGCCTTTTAAAAAGTGCTGTGAAACACAATGACATGGAGCTAAACAAGTCATTCTTTTACATGCAAATTATCTGTGGAGTGCATAGTACAACATATGGTACCTCACACTCAAGACACCATGAGGTTCACTTGTTTTTCTATCACCATGCTTTTTTATAGATAGATGTTTTTTAAAACGAAAGCAAGTGTGGGTTTATTTCCTTTCTTTATATCTTTTTATTACATTAAGCATGACATTTCTGTATAGTTAGGATCTGGAAAATAATCAGCTATATGGTAGCACATGATTTTGATTAATCAGGTTGTTTATTTTAGCTATTTTTAAGGACTGGACTGCAAACTGGGTTTTACTGCAATTCATTGCTTTTTGGCTCAAGTATTTCTGTAAGAGTATAGTGGATCTCTTGAGATTAATAACAATATAGAACTGGGAGTAAAGTATAGCCTGTATTTATATTAGTCTTTGTGAATGCTGCAACTTGATCCTGCTCTTTATCCACAATTTGTATTAAAGAAGTCAAGAGTAAGGTTCTCACTGTCTTCATAAGTCAGGGTATTTATAAGGTCCTGAACATTTAGACCACAATAACTCTCAGCACAGAGTTTCTTTCAGCTTCTGTTTGTAGTAAGTAGTCATAGTTAACTATCTTTTGGATTTCAAAACTTCACTGAGTAGTGAATAGATATTACCCATCCCGCTGAAGTAGGGTGTCGGAGAAAAGGGGGAGACTGCGACAACAGTTGTTCATCAGCAAGCCTTATTTATTAATAGAATTAGCCTCATATTTATACAGTAATTAATTAGTTTCATACATATTGCAAAAACTAAGCTCCTTATTGGTTATCTTCTATAGACGTACATGTAAATTCTCAATAATAGTTGCTT
>PYHW01009483.1:1975516-1996330 GCA_013186435.1 Turdus rufiventris
GGAAGGAAGGAAGGAAGGAAGGAAGGAAGGAAGGAAGGAAGGAAGGAACCCATTCTGATATCTACATATATACAAATATAGAAATTAACTCTCCTCAGCAGTATTTTTTACTTTCACTTTCCAATTCTCAATATACCAGAAATTTCTTCTTTTATACCCTTAATTAACAAGAGGTAATTAAAACCAGAGCAAAATTAGAGGGCAAAACAAAAAATATAATAAATAGATAAAAATATGATGGTAGAGCTATTTATTATGTTTAAATATATGGCATGAAAGGAGGAAAGTGATATCAGGTAAGAGATGTATGAGTTCTGTATGAGCTCAGGTAAATTGTGAAATTTAGGATGCCAAGCACTTGAGCAATAATTCACCTATTACAGTACATCTCAGCGAACATGAATGAGCAACACAGGAATGCAGAAAAGTGAACTTAGATTCTCTACAATCTGTCACTTGAAATCTCATAGTTATTTCTAAAACATAGCCCCAAACTAAAATCAAAAATTGGGAAATTGTCCATCATATAAAAAGAAATCTGATGTGAACGTTTATGACAATGCAACTCACTTTCAAGAATTTAGAATTTCTTTTGCATGGAACTCAAACATGCCACACTGCTTGCACCAATGGAAAAACAACAGAACTAGGGGATTTTCTTTATTCCCCTAATATGGAGACAATGGGACAAATGCAGTAGGCTTCATAGGGATTTTTGCACAAGTGAAATAACTCAGAATATCTGTCACTCAAGGATATAATTCAAGGATAATTCTTACAATTGCTTGCACTTGAATTACATGTCATGATGAAAACTGCTCTGACTAAATGTCTGAAAGTCAGAAGAAAAGGATTTTGAGAGATGAAGTTTTGAAATGAAGTATGACAATTCAATCTGTGATGTGTGATTCAGATTTTGGTGGAATTTGAGCTGGAATGTTACAGCTCAAATCTATGTTCAAAATAATGCAAATTTAGTGACTGAAGCATTATAATTTCCTGGAGAATTTCTGGCATCCCTTCTTGAATAGAACACAGCACATCCTACTTTAGTTGTTATTAAGGTTTTTTTAAACTACATTCCTTTTCATTAAAAAATTTAAGTACCTGTTTGAAGGAATTTTAAAGAGGCAGCTTTGTTTTTCTTCATTTGTGTGACACAAGGTTAACAGCAGCATGAAAACAGATATTATAAAAATAGAATTCATAATGCACTTATGTAATAATGAAGAAGTTATGAAACTTTTTTGAAATATGGAACCACAGGAAGAAACAACATAAAAGACAAGATGAAATTTAGATTTTCCTGATTTTTTTTTTTTGAGAAAATGTATCAAAGTATTTATTAGAACACAATTGACAGGAAATTAATATTGTAAGAAAAAATATTTTATGAAAGTTCATAATTATTTAATTTAACACCTATTTTAATAGGTTTGTGACTTTACTTGATAAGTATATCCGTGGTTTTATGGCTTTTAAAATTTCTTTTATTTAATTCACTTTCTCTTCTTTCAGAGGCCTTCTCAAGGCACTGACATAGTGGTCTGGATTTTCAGATTCTCAGTCACTGATTGGCATTAAGTTTACTTAGCCTTGTGGGCTCAGCTTTTAATAGCTCCAAAATGGGTGCATATAGCATTTTAGGTGGAGAAGACAATGCACTATGCCTATAGTTGGACTGTATACATGTGTGTGATGTGTTGACCTTGGCAGCTTCCAGCTGCTCACCCAGCCAGTCTCTCACACCTGCCTCTCAATAGGACAAGGGAAGAAAATGAGATTAAAAAGTTTTTGGATATAAACAAAGACAAGGAGATAACTTGATAATCACTACCATAGGCAGACTCAAATTGGCAATGGTTAATTTAATCTATTACCAATTAAAATAGATTTGAATACTTAGAAACAAAGTCAAAACCTAAACCACCATCCTACTACTCCTTTGTTCAAGCTCAACTTTATTCCTTCATTTTCACTTGTTACTTCCACCCTGAACCTTGCAAGGGGAATAATAAATGGTGCTGTCAGACCACAGCAATTCTTCTCTGCTTCCTTTTTCTCTTCCTTTTTCCCCTCTTCTAGTGTAGATCTTCATCATGGGCTTAAGACCTTCAGGAATAAACTGCTCCTGGGTGGGGTCCTGGACAGTTCCTTTGGGGCATTTCCACTTACTTTGGCATGGTCCTTTCCACAGGCTGCATAGTAGACATTTGTTCCAGTGTAGTTCTCTCCACAGGCTGCAGGGAAATAGCTGCCCCAACATGGTTTCCTGCAGGGGGCTCCTGGGGAATCCTGGCTCTTGCATCTGGATCACCCTCTTCTTCTCTCAGCTTGGTTCCTCCTGATACTTTTTAAAGTTCCAGTTCCTCCACCACTTTCTAATCACTTCTCAGTGCCTGTGCATCACCTTGCCTTTTCTCCAATGTTGTTCCCAAGATGCCATTGTGTCAGTTGACGTGTCTTCATCCCCTCCCAACTTCTTTTTCTCAACCACTTGCTAGCAGAGCAGAGTGAAAAGCAAAGAAGACTCTGACTCTGTAAGCGCTGTTCAGCCCCAAATAAAATATCCTTGCTTATCAATGCTCTTTTCAGGACAAATCCAAATCATAGCACCATACAGGTTACTATTAAGACAATCACCTGTATGTCCCAACCAAACCAGAACATTTGGCTTAGCGTGTGTAGAGGTACATAATTTCTATTTCATACCACCTGTATTTTCCCATCCTTACAGTTGGTGTCATTGGACACCCTGACGGGACAGGCAACCTGACAGTTAAAGCAATGCCTTGTCGTCTCTTCAGCTTCTGTCAGTATTCAATATGCACCTAAAAGCAGTATTTAAAAAGGATTGTGATTTTGAGTCAGTATACAGAGGAGTTGGGACTACAGCCCATGGAAAATTGCATTCCCTTCCCTCATTGCCAAAAGCTGTACTAGGTCCAGTATCATCAAATACACAGAGCTTAAAATTCAAAAGTTTTATTGGCAAATATGTGCTCCAAAGACACAGCATGAAAGGCAGCCTGTCTGGCTTGTACAAAAGTTAATTTTTCCTTTTCACACAATTTTACTTAGGCTTTTTTCCCACATATATGATACAATAGCCACAAGATCTGTGTGATATGGGGAGAAATTTTGTCTCATAATCCAGAATTCCAACAAAGGTTTCTTTTTTTTTCTTTTTTGTATTCAGACATAAGTGGGATAGTTTGTTTAGCCACTTCAGGCAATGTGTAAGGGTTTCTGACATAATTTTTGTAGTGGGCCCTTGTATTATTTTTTGAGATAATATCTAATAATATTGTGAGATTGATCACCCATCTATGTTTTTCATTATGTCTAAAATATAATCTATGCGTTTCTCTGTGAGCCCAGTAATGATAGTATGATCGAAGTAATGGAAAAATTTACAATCTGGAGAGATGTTATTCTTCCCCAGATGTTATGCCACAGCCCTTGGCAGTCAGGTAGGCCTATGTAAAAGCCCCTGAGTCAGGACAGTAAAAGTATATTGTAGTCCTTCTCAAGAAAAATCAAATTGTTACTAGGATTCTACAGTACTGGATATGCTAAAGAAAGCAAGAGCCATATCAGTCACAGCATGCCATGTTGCAGCTTCTCTCTCATTGAACATTGTTAATACAATCTGGGACAAGTGCAGCCAGGGGAGAAGCTGCTGTATTTATTAGCTAGTAATCTACCATCATGCATCAGCAACCACTTGGCTTTTTATGGCCCAAATAGGAATGTTAAGGGGCGAATGGTGTGGCAGAAAATACCCATCTCCAACAATACTTTAACTGAGTGATTCCAGCATGTCTCCCAGGGTAACTGATGCTGTGTCAAGGCTACTGGGTTTGGAGGTGTCAGTAAAACCACTGGTGCACTAAAGTACTTAACCCACCAAAATAACCTGAATTTCTAAGGACTATTTTCCACCTAAGATAAAAAAGGTTTCAGACATCACAATTTTATCCTCCATAATTTTCTTGGGAACTTGAGACGCTTACTCAGGCAACAAAATTTTTCTCAGATGTAGGATTAGGTATATTTTCTGGGATGGCTCTTCAGAACCACTAGATGAATGTTTGTATAATGTGACTGTGTGGGTAATGAAAAGGATTTCTTTGAATCTCAGTTCTTCAGCATGGTAGGTAAGAAAGATGTTGCCAAGGTTTTTTCCCATTTTAGTAGATAACTAATGGGATTTGTGCTGGTGATTGTCCTCCATTCCCCAGCACTGTGCTTGGACAATTTTATTATAAAATACTGAGGTTGGAAAAGATCGTTATGATCATCAAATCAAGCCATTAACCTAACACTGACAACTTCACCCCTAAACCATGTCCATGATGTGCCGTATCCACACATCTTTTAAATGCTTTCAGAAATGGTGCTCCACCACTTCCCTGGGCAGCCCATGTCAATGACCCTTTCAGTGAAGAAAGGTTTCCTAATATCCCAATCTTAGTGCAACTTGAGGCCCTTTTCTCCTGTTCTATTTCTTGTTACTTGGGAGAAGTGACCTACCACCACCTCACTACTACTTCTTTAGTTGTTGAGAGTGATAAGGGTCCCCCCGAACCTCCTTTGATCCAGGCTAAGCAATGGTCTGGTACAAGGTGAAAAAATGTCAAAGTTTACCATTATGGTTTAAAATACAGTTTTAGGGGGCAGGAGGATGATGTTTCAGCAAGTTCTATGTTCACTCTGAATGGTCACACTAAACTTCAGATTGCAGCCTTATAAAATAAGCATCTTTCATGGTTTAAATGTTTTGTATATTTTTAAGTACAGTAATTTCACAATTATAAGCTGCACCTGATTATAAGCCACACTTCGTGTTCGGACCAAAATTTTAGTCAAAATGATGTGGCTTGTAATCGTGAAATTACTGTACTCTGCTGCAAAAAGTGTAAAGTATGGTTGAAGTTTTTCCACTTGTTTTATGTACCTCATCATAAAGATGAAATTACAATATTAAGTGAGACATTATCAGCTCTTAGTTTCTATTCTTGATGACTATGTTGATTGTAGGGAAAAAAAACATTTCTGAAACAGAGAATTCACTAAAGAAGGGGGAATTATATTTTAAGTTGTTGAAAAAACTTTAGAGGCATATTTGTAGCCAAAAGTATTACTGTAAAAGGTTATGGATCAGAACAGCCGGCAACAACAGAGAGACGTTTAGTCAGAAATACTTAGTATGGATCTCTTTACTAGGCAAGTCCCCTTGCAGAAAATTATTTTTTTATTTTGTGCTAGTCCACTAATTCCCATTGATTTGTCTCCACTCTTTCAACTGCAGTTACAGATGACTGGTTTTTAAATAGTCTTATCTTTATAAGAAGTGATAATTTTACTGAAGACATAAAAATAGTATAAGCCATTAATTTAAGTAAAAATTAGAGACTTAACAAAGCAAAGAATCTTGGTTTATTGCTTTTGCAATTCAATGGTTAGATACAGATGCCTCTGAGACCCTGTTCATAAAAGTCTTTCAATAAATTTCAAGACTCAAAACAAGAACCTTTGAAGAGATCCATTCACCTTCCCATAAAGTAGCAGACTTTTCAAAATAAACTTCCAAATTTCTTGTCAACTGACTTGAAAAGGAAGCTTCTGAAGTAAGTCAGTGCTTTGCCCTGCAACTTTAGATTCTGAGCCTGTTAACCAGGGTACAAGTAGAAATCAGATGTGGCTTTAAATTCAACTCCTAGGAAAAAAGGAAAAAAGTAGTTAAATTTTCAATTATTTAAGTACTTTGCAAGTTAAATTAATTTCATGGAAGTTACTGAAGAACCAATCAGGAACCATTTTACTCACTACTAAGCTGTGATAGGGTTGAAATCAAATAATGTACATATAAAGTTAAAGACTTTCTCTATTTTTTTGTTCCAAAAGATAGTGTAAAAGAAATCAAGATCCAAATATGTATGGGATTAAAAAACCAAGAAATCTGCTATTCAGGAAAAGTAAATCACAGATAGGTACAGTAATTTACGATTACAAGCCGCACCGGATTGTAAGCAGCATTTTCGTTTGCAGCGAGGATCCATGTGCAACTTTCACAAAGTTGCCAATTAGTAACAGAATCGTGGGATCGTGGGGTTTACTGGCTCGGCTCGGGGCCGTGTGGGCTCGTATTGGCCCCACTTTTTCCCTGCCGGGGCCGGGTGAGCTCGGATCAGCTCAGGGCCACGTGGGCTCGCACTTCCAGGTTAGCAAATTTCTGAACCTCATCAATATATTAGCCACACCTGATTTTAAGCTGCTCTTCGGGTTTGGACCAAAATTTTAGTCAAAATGGTGCAGTTTATAATCATGAAATTACTGTAATTATTTTGCCTGCTTTGCAGAAAATGCATTGTCATTCAAGTAAAACACAGAAGGAATGACTATAGTTGCATTCACAGAAAAATAAAACAAAATTTAGACATATTAAGTGGAAAGTACCAGTGCCTTTTTGCTGAGGAATTGGATTCTGGATCACTGGTTAACATGGGAAGCTCAATGAATATTTAACTCTTTCACAAAGCTGCACAGGAAGAGGAGGAAAGATAGTGTATCAAAAGCTATACCAGAAATTACCTTAATATTTCCAAAAACACCTATGACCAACAAAGGCAAGCTTTAAAAGTTTTTTATTTATCTATTAATTTTAAATTTTATACTGTTTTGAAAACAACATTAGATGAAATGAATTTGTATGTAGATGGACTAAGCTCATCATCATTTTCTAATGATGATATAATTTTTTTCTAAAATAGTATTTTAAAAATAATAATTTTGAAAGCATTATACAGAGTTGTGTCAAACTGTTCTTTGACTATCATGATAGCAAAATAGTGTTTACTAAATGAATACTAGAGTTGTCTTTCCCCCTGGGATGTGCTGTCCATTGCCTCTAATCCACTAAGACTGGAAAAAAATCTCAGAATATAATATTAATATTGTATATTTTTTCTTCTGTAAGATTTTATTCCTAATGAAAGTTATCATATATATTGCCTATTCATAAATATTAATCTTTAAATTAATGTCTTTTAAAAATGTATAACAGGAACTTGGACATCTGTGATGTAATCAGAAGGAATTCTCTTGGTAGGCATGTTCTCTTCAATCTTTCCTCTGAAATAAGCTCAACATATTGAACACTGCACAACAATTTGCGATCTGGAATGGCCAAAATTGTAGCTGACCTCTGGGGACTTGTGATACAATACGAACTGTCTCCTGACTGGCAAACTCCATTTAATTTCTCTCCTCTTCCCTAGGAATAAATGTTCCAATACTTCTAACTTGTGACCTTAGGGAGTAACTTACCAGAAAGTCAAAGTTAAAGGAGGTAGTAATTTAAGAGAGCTTAGTTACTGCAGCAGATTTGTAGCCCAATGTGATGGGCAAAGAAATGAATTCAGGCGTAATTAGGAAGATGAGATAGAAAATCCACTAGCAGAAGAAAACTGAAAATCACACATAGAAAAAGATAGATATAGCAATTTAAAAGTTATTGGAAATCATATTCTCTATTAGCTATTTTGAGCTGGCACACATTTCTCAATTTCCCTTAGCAAAAATATTCTTTCTTGTATAAATAATAAATGCTGATTGGAGCACCAACTTCAAACCATTTCATTAAACTCATGTTCAGCATCTCCTTCTTCAACTCACATTTAACTCTCCTTAATTTTGGCAATTGATTGGCACATACATCTAAAATCGGAATAAAAAAAACCAAAGGTTGGGATTGGAAGCTGTAATAAAATAATCTGTTCCTTACACATAAATTGAAATGATTGTTAATTAATATTAGAAAACCAGTCCAAACAGAAAAAACACAAAAAACAAGCCCCTACACCAGAGCCTCAAAAACTAGGAGTCATTTTATTTCTGTGCTTTTTAAATGCCTAAGAAACAAAACACTCAAGGATTAGCCTATAATAAAATATTCTAAAATAGCAAAGACTGTTCCTAAAAGAATACTACATTTGATTATTCATAAATTTTTTCCTTTTTTATTAATTTTCAGTAACTCCTTATTTTCCTTACTCTCTTCAAGTTTTGATGGCAAATTTTCTGCATTTCTATAATGGATAGTGAAGAATTCATTACCAAAACAATTACATATCTCAGGAGAGAAGAAAATTAAGTAATCCACCAAATATTAAGGACAATTTCACAAGAAATGACAGATGACATGCTATGCCAGGTGCTCTATTCTTGGTAGCAGATGATTGCAAGAGCCATGAAGCTAGTTGGCATCTTTATTACCTTGGGTTAATGCCTTACTTGGAGAGCAAAGGACACCTCTATCGTGTTAAGTACTACAACATATTTACTATGGTTTATTTAAATATCATGTACTGCATTGTAAAACTGAAAGTCAAAAGTTTGCTTCTATGAGGCCATATTCTCCATGGTGTTAGCCAATTCGGGGTGTGGTTCAGATGGCATCAGTATTTCTGATGTCCATCCTGAGTGAGAGAAAATGTACCTTACTAGTTCTCTAAAGACTGCATCACAGCTGCAACAGGGAAATCTTGCTCCTGTGGACACACCTCAACATGGGCTCAGGGAGAGCACTCAGGTTTTCTCAGGTCACTGATGAGAACTGGTCCAAATCACAATATGTTGTCTCTGTTTCACTGAAAAGAGCAATCCCTGCCTTGATTCTTCTCTGCTTCTACAAGGCCGTAGGCTGTTTTACTGGTTATTCTGATACCAATGCACATCTCTCCCAACATTTATTTCATTGCATTTATGCAACCACTCTCTTTGCCTTACCTGGGTGTTGTTTGGGCCAGACTATTGAATGTCCCTTATTTGACCGTTGATGATTTAATCAATCATTATCTCTCATCTGGCACTGCTGGTCACTTCTTCATGTTGTTTTTGGGTACTACTTTTCAGACAAAATTGATTAATTCTTCATGGCATTTTCAAGTTGCGGAAACCTTCAGACAAATGTTTGCATGCATTCACAAGTATGATTGAGGCCAGTTTTAGTGAGTCCATTCCAGAACTTATCAGACGGAAATTCCCTCTTTATGTGAAAAGGGCTTAGTGCTCCTCATGACTTGTAAAGGAAATTTCTAAGACAATTTAAAAAAAAAAAAAATAGGCTTCCAACTTAAGGATCACTGAGCTACCCAAAGGTAAATGGGATAATCTATATCCTTACGAATATAGACAGAAAAATCTTGAGATTCTGGACCTTAGGCTAAGTTAAACAAATCAATGCACAAATAAAAATGTGTTGTCAAGCAATTATTCAGAGAATTTCAGGCTTCTGTTCTGTCTATAATTTTTTATAGTCAGCTGATTTGGAGTATCTCAACTTTCGTATCTGTATTAATCAATCTTAGAAAACTTCTAGGTTCCTAGAGTATGTTATACACACCAGTCATGTCCCAGTTCCCTAGCAGAACAAGGCTCAGGAACCTAACAGTCCCTTTCTTCTAGTCACAGACTTTTGCTGAAAGTAGACCCAGACTGTCTGATTGAAAGAGCACCATACTACATTTTCCTTTTTTAAAATTTTGAATATCAATACCTGTCTTTTCCATCCTATCTTTACTTTTAGAAAGTTACCAATAGAAGTTTCAGTGGGTTTTATATTTTTAAAAGTGAATGCATGTTCTCTGTCTCTAAATACATATAGAACGTTCTCATTATTTTCCTTCTTCCTTTTTCTATTACTTCTGCAGTCTGAAAAGGATAAAAACTTAATTTCACTCCCTTCTTTGCAGAACATCATTGCATTTAAATTCTATTGTGGATGTAGTCTGCAAACATTTAATACACCAACAGGTGAATCAAATATACAAACTAGATTATTTTAAAATGTAAATCATACTGGTACACAGCTATGTACTAAGAAGAACATTAAAATCGTATTTCAGTACTAGCTGAAAATAAGTTGTACATACAATTTTCTTCATTCATTGAAAAGATTATATTCAGGAACAACCGTAGATACCTGAGAGAAAAAAAGGCAAACAAAACGGTTCCCCATTTCTTTCTGGTAGGTTGTTCAATTGAAAGAATACCTTTACAACGTTACACAAAAGAGTTTTTTTTTTCTTCACCAGTTAGTTAGAACTAATACTTGGAAACTACTAACTATTAAATGTTACAAGTTATTATACTTTATTAAAACCATGTGTAAACTAAAAAAACAGCTTAAATGGGGTCTGAGATAAAAAAAATAGGCTATGTTTTCTTCCTTAAATTTTTTATAATCTCTTGCTAGTCACTGTTTGTTAATCAATATGTTGTTGCCAAGAAAGTGAGAGGCAAACAAACAATAACCATAATTTATGTATGGATCTATTGCATTTGTCCCCAATTGCTGTTGAGCTGCATCGTTTATGTTCTTTATGCTGGCAAGGTTTCCTAAAAACTTGTTTTGGAGCCGTGTTCATAGCATATAATTGCATCATTGATGAGACTGGCAGAGAAGAAGGGAAAATTGTGTTGGCTTATGCCCTAAAGAGTGAGAAGAATTAAAAAAAAAAAAAAAAAAAGTAAGGATAGGAGAAACAAAAAAAGCATTGTTACTCAAGAGGAAAAAACAAGATGCTCTCTGAATGAGAAGCAGTCTCCAGGTTCAAAATCTTTATTGTTAGAAAAGTAGCAGAAGAAAACGAATACTCTTGGGAAGAAAAAACAAAACACTAGAAGAACTCCAAAACAAAACAAATACTAAAAAATCAAACCAAAAAACACCCACAAAACCATAACAAAACCAAAACAAACCCACAAAAGAAAGAAAGCAACAGTTAATAGCTAAACAGCAAAACCTTATTTCTTATATTGCAAACAACTTCACATTTTTTCCCCTACAACTTTTAATTTCTCCTTCAATCCTTCTTCCCTTTGTTTATCATTACAATCCACAGTAATAGAGCTATAAATCTACACTGAGACTTATTTTAAAAACTCACATTCTATCTCTTTATATCTCCCTTGGATCACACCTGCTTTACGTCCATTCCTTTTAGCCACCTTTCTTCATTGCTTCCCAACTTTCTACTGTTAATAATTTTTTAACCTCAAATACTGTTTTTGCATTTGCTTTGGCTTCCCCAAACTTAAATAATAACCTTAATCATCTCACTTCACCATTACTTAATTTCTCCTTGGTCTCATATTTTTCTCTGCTTTAATATTGCTCTAATTGACTTTAGCAACAATAACTCCTTAGGGCAAATTTAATTGTCAGTTTTTACCCTTCATTGGTTTAGACTTATCTTTTTTAAGATTATTGGCACACTTTCCTCTTCAGGAAGATACTAATACTTTCAATTTTCCTTTTACCTGTTCAGATATGTAAAATGGCTCCTTTCTTTAGCCCTCCAAAAAACTGATAAAAAGGCAGGTTGCTTCAATACATCACAAAGTATACTGGATTTTTTTTTTCTGGTGCTTTATAAAGTAGAATGCAATTTATCACATTTTTGCCAGTGAATTGTGATCACCTATAAAATCCTATATGAATATTTAAAATATTAAATATTAAAAAAAAACAACTTGTCTTGAAAGGAATTTTTTTTCTAGTTCTCCTTTTTAACACAATTGCAACGTAATTGTGGAAATATTTAAAAGTAAGCAATATCAAGTCATATCAAACTTTGGTAATAGCACATGTGCAACCTGTTAATTTTTGAATTAAATATGTAAACTAATATAAATATGTAAACTAATAAAACCCATATTGAGAGATTCGTAGATATTGTTATTGTCTGCTCTGATATTTGAAAAAAAAAAAAGCGACAAAGAAACAAGAAAGGAAACAGTGTGTTTATTCTCTTTTCGAAAGTCATTCCCAGTGGCAGAGAATAATACTCTCTGAGCTGTTACTCCAGATTCAATTGTTTATCCGTTTGACAGTGATTAATGGAAGTATATTTGCTTTGCACATTCTAATATAATAGAATAATATAGAACATATAATATAAAATATATGTTTATATATATATATATATATATATACACACACACATAAATAAATAAATAAATAAATAAATAAATAAATAAATGTATACACTGTTTCTACCTCCTGAAAGCTACTCAATCTACTTTTTGCACTCTGAGTTGGCTCAGAAAGTCTTTACCCATCCATGCTGGCCTCCTGGAATTTTTACCCAATTTCCTCCTTGATGGAGGACAAGGACCTCCATATGTGTCTGCTACATTTATTGTACAGGAAGGGTTGGTTTCAGTGAAAAATAAATTCTATGTAAACGTGAGCTCATATAATATTCATTTGTGTGCAAAAGGTGTGTGACAATACCTTGACTGAGGTCATATTCAGAAGCAATGTGTGTGATCCAGGGCGGACACCAGGTCACTCACCAATATGCACCCATATCCAGACAATGGCATTAATTTCTTCAGCAGTATTAACACAGCGTGCATGTACACTGCAGGCAACACAGTGCCCCCAGCAGACTGAGCCACATCCTTCCCTTACAGTCATAGCTGTTCTAATGGAGATTTATTTCTTGTCTTTAATCTAGAATAATTTGTACCCTTAAAGGTCTGAAAGCTGAGCCTTCTCAGACTTGAAGCTTTTGAGCAACATTTTATTCATGAGCAGCTGGTGTTAAAATACACATCTATAATCTGTGATGTTACTTACAATAGCTAAGCCTGATAACTCACCTTAGTACATGAATTGCTTTGATAAACACTCTCTCAGTGTACATGGTGGACTCAGCTTTGCAGAAGACAACAAAACAATTGCTCTTGCTGCTTGTCTTTGAAGTTAAGGCATTTGTAGAGAGACCAGAATTTATATCAAGGTAACAAAATTGAATGGCCTCATCAGTTTTAAAGAGAATATACCTTCTAGTTGATTGCCCCAAACATCACAAATGTTGTGGGTTTTATTTTCCTTGTTTTTTATTTTAAAAAACAAGAATGTGCATCATTGAAGCATGCTTTTTCAATAGAGAGAAACAATAATTTATCACAGCTAACAGTTCAAAAGTAAAGTTTAACTCTGAGTAGCAGAGAAAAATCCTTCAGAAAAGTTTTTTTACGCCTGGATCTTGGGACCTGTTTATTTTTTGGTTGTTTTTATTTTTTTTCAGTGCAGTTAATATAACTTGTTCTTAAGTGTTGTACTACTGGGACAAAGCTCATCTTCTCATGTAAAATTTACTAGTATTATGGGCCAGTGGTTATGAGTCATTAAGGATCTGAGGGTTTTGATACAAGGGAAAAAGAATTGAAAAAACTGTACTATAGAAATGGAAATGTAAAAATTATGTTATATGGAAAACAAAATTAATCCACCAATCAAGATGAAATGAACTCTTTCCATGCTTCTTATAACCACCAAAATATGAATTCAAGATGTATTTGACAAAGATGAAATATTTGGGCAAATACCATTAACTGCATGACTAAATTAACAAATAATGTTATTCCATTTGCCGATGTTTCCAAAAACCAGGAAACCTTCCATTTTCTCCTGGTCCTGGCTGTCAAATTGGTAACTATGAATGAAGAAAAAAGATGGACTCTGACTGAGGTGTGGTCTCTTAAATCTACATTTTCTCTAATTGTTGTCCTTTTCCTTTTTTTCTTTCCTTTAAGAGAGGGGAGGAAGATGTTTCATCAGTCTGTTGAGATCTATTTGTTCCAGAAAGAAACATATGTTTACAAATATTACACTTGCAATATATATCTGCAGCAAAGAAAAAAATCTCATGTTAGTTATCATGCTGTAACTATCCATTAAATTGATAATATACTGATAAGTCAAAGGTTTTAAATTTAAACAGATTAAAAAAAAAAAATAAGGGGAGATAACACACCAGAAAAAGCTCTGTGAACAAAATAATTCATATGTCAAAATTCAAATTGCTATTAATTGCCTTTCTGCATTCTTCAGCTTAAGTATTTTCATCCCTGGACAATATCACTTTTTGCTAACACAAATTTGATTCTGAATATAAATAGGTTTGAACACGATTGCAGGAATTCCTGTACATTCTGGTTATTTGTCATATAGTGCGTGGACTATACTTGTATTATTTTAATTTTATTTTTCTTCATAAGAGCCAGTTATCTTAGAATCTTTTCACATCTCTCAGGAATATTTTGATTGCATAAATACAACAGTAGCTCATGACCCCTTGTGATAAAGAAATACTTTATTTTGGCTGAAGAACTCTGTGATTTTGGCTGCATATGCACAAACACTCTAATGACTGAGCAGCTGTATATTGACCTCATATGACATTGGAATTGAATTCTTTGGAGAAGCTTTAGGCATGGAAAAGTATTTATTGTAAGAAACATCAAGGCAATAGACCAGTTGAGCTGTGAGAAAGAAGAGAGTTGTGGTTTGTGCTAGAGTGACAATATTTTTGGACACTATTAAAAAAAAGGAAAAAGAAATTCCATGATATCTGAAATTTGTACTTATATTCATTATAGTCACAAAAGGAAACCAATTATTTAATAACATGGGCAAGTTTTCTCTTATTTTTCCTATAAAAGCAAAGTGCCTATGGCATAGTTTATTCCAGAGTGATGAACAGCACTGATGAGTTTGTCAAAAAAAATTCTTAGAATCAGGTGTATGAATGTTGCCATCACATCATATATTTTTAATGAGTACTTGATAGATTTCACAGAGTTCTGGCTTTGGTATTTAGTTATCAATTTAATAAACTGATAATAAAGCCATAAAATATTTAGTTCTCAGGTTACTTTACTGGCAAGCTTGATTTTATTTTCATTCGTTGACATGAAAGAACATTAAAAAGGAAGATGTATTTTTGTTCTTCATTCAGATAAAAGAAATCAGACACAAATTTAACTGGTTCTGGTGCAGTTTTGAACTCTAAGGTGCTTGCTCCGCGGAATGCTCATCAGAATAATCAATTTGTTGAAATAATGAGCAATCATTACTTACATAAAATCATACTTTTCTGCCTTTACAGAAAGAAAGATAGGAGACCTCTATAGACTCCTTTTTATAGTTGTGTATTATATTTTAAAGTGATCCCATACTAAAGTCAGAAGTTATTTTTTGTAGCTAAACGTGTTTTCTTGTCAATATGTAGTCCATATAGTATGTTTATACAGGAAGAAGTGTTTTCTTGAACTGTGACTCCTTCAGTTTCAATATCTCAGCAGTACAAAGTCCCTTCAATGTAGTGCTGCAACTTGAAGAAAATATGATGGGTAGGAGGTAGAATGTGCTCAAGAACTACTATTTTCGTAAATAATTTTCAGCCCTGATTTTATCTTATTTTCTATTAAAAATTGCTAACAGTTGCATAATGCTCTTACTTTACAATCATGCAATTTGCACACTAAACATACTTTTCTAACATTCTCCTAACTAATTAAAAAACTTTGATCAATCTTAAGCAATAGTTCTAGGATGAGTAAATAGTTCTTTTGACTCCTCTCTTGATTGTGTTGCAAAAAAATTGTAGCTGCAAGAATTGTCAACTTTTTAGTCTATTTGTCTTATGGCTTGTAAATAAAAATACGAGCATTTTCTTCTCTAATTAATCTTTATGTTATGACATAAGACAACTGCTAAGGTTAAAAACTAATTAGTTACTGCATTAAATATTCTACAGGTAGTTAAATAATGTGAAAGACTATTTTTAGTGGATTTCACTGTATATCTACAATAATGCTAGTCATTTTACGAAAAATCTAATAATGCAAATACTCATCTAGTGACAAAATTAAATAGAAAAAGTCAAATTGCATAACAGAATGTCAGTTTCTAAAGTCTATTGAAGCTTTTGTGAGTTTACAAACTGAGTGATTTGAACTGGCTATTATATGAAATTATTATTTTCACTGTGGGACAATAACGCATATAATTACAAGTTTAGGGTTCCAAGGAAACTTTTCTTTTCTTTTACTTAAAATGCCCACAAATATTGTCATACTAGCACAAACCTAACAAAACCTGACCAAAACAAACCAAATCAAATCCCAAAAAAACCTCTAAAAATATTGCCATGCTAAATCAAAAATTAAACAACCTGCCACTGTTACAGTGTAAATGTAGCAGAATCCTTTAAGTACTTCCTCCCTAGGAGTCTCAAATTTCTATCTGCCAAAACCTATGGGTTTCGCCTTCATTATAAACCAGCTTAGTATATGGTTCTCACACAGCACACAGCAGGTTTTCCTGAATGTTGGTCAACACAGTTCTTCATCCATGCATTAAGAGTGTGGAAATAATCATCCCGGAGGGATGGACACAAAGGAGACTTAACCAAGACAGTAAGACAGCAAGTATGCATTTGACTGTGTAATGTTTCACTCAATTCAATCTAAGAAAAAAAATATTTAAGAACTGAAGAAAGACTCTTTTTCTGCAGAGAAATGGTGTTAATAAAGGAATAAATAACAGAAAATTTCTTATAAAATTGTGCTGTCATCCCTTTATTAAGCAAACATATCTTCATTGAAAGGCTGGGAAAAAAAGAAATATGCACAAAATTTGGGTTTGCATGTGATTCTTGCACTGCATTGTGACACTCTGCATTAAGAGTAAAAGCAGAGCTAAATAATGAATTAATGATTGCTGAATTGGTTTTTTTGCACAATGTAAGAAGCTGTACAACAAAACCATAGAAAAAGAAGCACTTCTAGGAGAGATTGGCCTAGAAGATCTTGAGAGGCCTTTTCTAACCTTAGTCACATAAAATCCTTGTCTAAATTTTAAGGGGCATTGCCAGAAATTTGTGCCTCAAAAGATATAATATACATTATCCCTTGTCTCATAATTTCTAATTTCAGCAATTGTGGAAGTATGACAAGTCACAATCCTAATAACATATGGATAAAACTAATTTAGAACAAAATTCAAGTGCCAGAGTGACGTACCTGTAATACATACAAGTGATAAATAACAGTTTAACATCTTAAGAGTAGAGAAGGGTCTAGTTTAGTGTTCCAGGCCATTTCATCACACAGCAAGAGCTGTACTTGGGTATAAATTCACCTTGAAGAAACACAGATGGAAATTAGACTGCACACTGAAATGCATATAGGAGAGAATTTGAAGATGTCTAAAATGGATAAAATCAGAAAGAACAAAAAATTCCACACAATTTTTATTATAGATATTTATATATTTATACAGGTTGCCTTGCTTTATAATGGAATAGGCAATTAACCCATAGATCCCTTATAGTCCTTAAGGTCTTCTTATGTTTGGAGGGGATAGAATAGTTTAAAAATTGTTCCTGCAAGCCAAGAGAACAATCATTTAAATTGTTATATACTTTAAAACAATATTTTATGGCTATAGAGAGATTTTTATTTGCAAATATGCTTGCACTGGCATCCATAAAGATCATGACTTTTTAAAAAACATTTCTGGAAGAAAATAGCCTGAAGTTTTGCACTTTTGCTCCTAATCTAAGGCAGCAATAACCAATTTGCTGTACAAGTACTGTAGAGTATTTCTGCTTCTCACTTTGGTATTTCTATTGCTGTCTTCCTTTCCAAGACATCATTTTTCAACCCGTAGCCTGAAAAAAATCAGATCTTTCCTGAAATCCCATTTCTATTTAGAACAGTAGAAATGGGATTTCTACAGTAGATCTTATTGACTTTTAAAGTGAAAAAGATGGTCTAGAAAACAGTTTTTCAGCAATAGGATCTGGAACTGACAGCTTTAATAGGTCTATTAAAGTTGTCATGTAGATCCAGCTTCTCCTTTCACAACAATATTTGAATTTCATAACTTATGTATTACCATATTTGGTTACTTATTCTAATCACCCCTGCCTAATATTTTCTTATACAGAAGTACAAAATATTTCATTTTCATCTACAGTTTACTGTACGCTGACTGAGAAAGTTCCTGCGGACCGTTCTAAGGAAGATTGTTCAAAAATCTGCCAAAAATCAAATAGAAGGTAGGTAAAGAAAACAAACTGTATGAAGTTACATGCAATATTTTGGGAATTTGAGGGACAATTTTTTCCCATTTTTTTCCTCAACCCCCCCCAACAAACAACTAAAATACTACTTTTAAAAATATATTGATTTTTAGCTTGCATACAAATGAGAGAAAGATTGTTTAGTAAGAAATCTAACAACTATGGCAGATATTCTCTGGAATAGGACATTCTGTTAAGTAGAAAATTGTGAAATTAAAATTCAGCACTGATTAGGGACAGTAATATAATTTCTAAGTGGAAATCTATGCATTTCATGATATCTCTTCCCATTTGAAAATGAATTTCCATTTTACTATAAATCTCAGCAATCATAATCTCTCTCCTACATATATAGATAGAATTTCATGTGAATGTTTTTCTTGTTTCACTTGTCCTGACTGGAGTGATTTATAAGGTTTAGAAAGGAAAGGAAAAGTCCATTTAAAAAAATTATTATCCCACCCTTCTAAATTATCTTTATAAGTTCTCTCTATGATCAGGCTTCAAAAATTTTTTATACAGTTGCCACTACAAACTGTTGCCTTCCAAAGCTTTTTGCCTTCTTAAGTATGATTTCATCATGTTGATAAAAGTATGCAAACATTCTAATTTTTTATATATATATGTACACACATATAAGCCTCTCATACTTTCAGATACTACATTTGAATGAATAACATATGCAGCAATTTCATGACCATAAGGTGCACCGGATTATAGCGCACACCCCCTGGGAGTCGGCAAATTTCGCAACTTTGTAGATCATATAAGGCACACCAGACTGTAAGGCGCACTCTTTTTTGCAGTGAGGAGCCGCGCGGTGCACAACAAAGTAATGAATTACTGGCAGGTGCTCAATTTGCAAACATTTTTCAAAGATCGGTGTAGCCTTTAAACACAGCCCCAGGCACTCCCGCCTGCCTCCGGTGCTGGCTGGCACGGCTCATGGCTCCCACCGCGCGGCCGCGCCGCGTCCCAGCTTCCCCCCAGCCAGCAGCAGTGCCGCTTCTCAGTGCTTTCCTGTGGTGCTCTTTCGCTACTTCTTGACGCTTCCCCTTGGCCGCACTGCTTCCCCCCACTTCTCCCCGGCTGGCGGCCGCAGCGGTTCCCAGTTTCCCCCACCCAGCGGCCGCAGCTCCCGCGGCTCCAACTCAGCTCTCAGATCGCACTTCTAGGTTCACAAAGTTCAAAACTTTGTACATCAGATAAAGTGCACTGGACTATAAGGCGCACTTCCGGGTTTGGGGGAAGACTTATAGTCGTGAAATTACTGTACATATCAGTAGGCATATTGCATTTATGAAATTAAAATGATAGCTGTGTAATCAGAGTGCACTTATGTAGTTTTTAAAATAAACATTTTATGATTAAATAAATTAGTACCCATTATTGAACTGTGCAAGTTAAACATTTGCTAATAAATTAGCAGAAAATTATGTATTATAAAATGCTACATTATACTTAAGCATCATTAAACCCCAAATAAAATAATTAATACAGAAAGGAAAGATTGAAGTAAATAAGATTAAATGCTTTAATTGTATACATTTGTCTAACACATTTTATAATGCTGTTCCTGATCATGAAATCCAGGCCTTTCATTATGTCTCAAAATTCATAAGAAATCACTGCAAATGAGAAAATCACAACATTTACTATCCATGTGTTTGTAGCTGAAACTCAGAAATGTATTTTGCAAAATTGTGACGTTTATAAACCTGTTTTCAGTTCAGAATGGAATTTAAACTTTTACAAAAAATAATAATAAATAAACTGTAAAATTAGTCATTAAAGTATTTTCATTTACATATAAATTTTGATACGATAAAAAAGGTTTATACAAGTAATTTCAAAAATAAGAATTGACTTCAAGTTTCAGCCTTAAATTAAATCATCCATTAGATGAGTAGAAAGACATCTATGTCCTTAATGGAGTTGATACCTATACAATGATATTACTCCTGCACATTTAGTTGAAGTCCATATCCTTACAGCTTACTCTAACATCCAGTGTTCTGAAATGATGAATCATCAGATTACTGAAAAATCTTTGTGGAAATGACTTCCACAAAATACTCTGTGGTGATTTACATTGGTTCAGTCACCTAAAGGAATTTGCCTAGAAGAATACAACTGGTACCAAACCCAAAGGATATTTAGCTCCTTAATGGAAGAGCATGATCAACAGATGATACACTCCTGGATATTTTTTAATCCATGACCAGCCTATTAATTTATGAGATAGAAAATCTACCTTTTCAACCACATTGCAAATCAGGTAAGAATGATGAAAAACAGTTCTCTCGCAGCTTTAGTGAATACCTCTATATTCATTGATCTTCACATGGTCTTTTTTCATTTTTTTGGGCACTTAATCCTTTGCTTTGGAAAATCAGATTTTCTTTTCCAAGTTCCCTTTTTCATGTTTCTCAAAAGCAGTTAAAATGCTTCAAATAGAAGGAATGTTTGGGATATATTTAAAGTGGTTTACGTCATTTCTGAAAGAAGGTTGCAGTTTTTTAAATGAAAGAGAAAACATTTTGATTTTACTGCAGTTACCTATTTCTATCAGAGCTTAATTTGTTTAGCTGTTGTTATTTCCCAATGAATATTTAAAAATCTAGCTAATTTGCATTTTAATTTATCATCTTTGCAAATTCCAAGGCAAACCATTCATGTGTATCAGTGGTAGATATTCAAGCCCTGTCATCAGATATGAAATAGGTCAGTTGTGAGAAAGAATCAATATTTTTTCCTCTTCCTCTTCCTCCTCTCCCTTCTTCTCTTCTCTTCTCTTCTCTTCTCTTCTCTTCTCTTCTCTTCTCTTCTCTTCTCTTCTCTTCTCTTCTCTTCTCTTCTCTTC
>PYHW01009483.1:2000375-2030480 GCA_013186435.1 Turdus rufiventris
CCGCATCTGATTATAAGCCGCACTTTGGGTTCAGACCAAAATTTTAGTCAAAATGGTGCGGCTTATATTCGTGAAATTACTGTAATTGAACCACTGTATATGCTGAAGCATACATTTACTACTAAAATATAAGCAATTGTCTAGTTTCAATATATATTGCACATCATTAATGTCTCATCTTGAGAACTCTAATCATATGAGAAAGTTCAAACAAAAATTAGCTGTGTGTGTAAATATCTTCTTATCCTCTGTACTGCTCTATCACTATTTCTTCAGCCTTTGATGAGGCATGAGCCTCACTTCTTTCAGGATTCTGCATTTCAGAAAAGGATGCTATCTGGACCCACTCTGATTATATCAACTACTTTGGAATCTGTAGTTGGGACTTTCTTCAACATTTACTCTTATCTGTGAGCTGCAGGAGTTCCATTTGGATAAGAAATGTACAGTACTACTGAAAAGGTTATAAAGGATATGCTAATACAACTCACAATTCAAATGGAAAACCAGTGGTGGAGGAGGGAGGATTGGGGTAAGAAGAAATGCTTTTAGAAAATCAGTATAAAGCAATGAGGGAACTGAACAGATCAAAGCACTATTTTCTGGTAGTGGGAGGCCTAGGTGAATGGAAGTGGAAGCCTTGCAGGCCTTTCATAAAGCAATTAAGTTTGATATTTTCATAGGGGAAAGGATCACCTTTTATAGGGTTTTTACACCCAAATATCTGCTGTAGGCTCTGTGGGAACCATTACATAGAGAGAAAGAAGAGGAAGTTGAAGTCTTTGAAAATAACCTTTTGGCAGAATACACTGAATATTCTAACAGTTCTATACTCCTTGGGTGAAATTCTGTCTTTATTGTTATAGTCATAGAAGGGATCACTGAGTATTGTAAAGCTGAGATTTTCTGTCAGAAAAAAAAAAAAAATGGGAAAACTCTGAATTTCTCCCTAAAGATAAATGCAGCACTTTTACTTTGAATTTTATTCCTCCATGCAAATTATTTCTCTAGCATAATTGAAAACCTTATACATTAATAGTGTCACCTTTGTCAGCAGCAAACACATAAGTCTCACAGTTCTGAGATGTCCCAGGAGAAATTTCTCTGTTTTTTCAAATAGAAAAGTTTCAGGAGGGAAGGTTAGAAAAGATCTTATTCAACAACAGGAGTCTTCACCTGGAGACTTCACTTTACTCTGTTCTTCTCTAAATAGGTCATATTAGTTCCTTCAGATTTTCTGCCTATACATAAAATAAACATAAAAATCCATAACACGGATTACAGTTCCAAACACCTCATTTTTTCAAGTTGCAACATTAAGAGTTAAATGCAGAATTTATCTATAAATCCTTCTCTGTTTTTTCCTCTATTTTTTCTTCCATCACTAACTGTTCTAATTACAATTGCAATGTTATCAGTTATCTCCTAGTGTATTAGAATGCTTATTTTTGTTTTTTTCTTGGCATGTAATTCTTCATGACATTGTTGGAACAGATGCTGAGAACCTCCTGAGGACAATCAGTTAATTCCCTCTTGAAGGGAATAGGAAGTCAACATCCTGTGAACTTCCTATGAACTTTATTCCTAATAAAGATAAACACACAGAAGGCAGTCAGTACAGGAATGGATTGAGCCACTGTTTATGTGCTTTGAATTTCTTGCCCCATGATTTTGGTGAGGCAACTTGTACTTTCCCGATAGCAAATGCCAAAGGAAATCTACTATTGGCTCTGATATCGGCTTTTGATAGGAAGGTCTTTGTTCATATTAAGCCCAAAGAGCACAGACCTGAGGATTGCAGTGTCAAAAACAAAGAGCAGGATGCATCTTCTCAGCTTCTACCTGTCAGACACACACTTCTGAAATATTTATGGTCTTCATTGTTCTGTCAAGTATAAGGCATTCTTGTTAACATTTGGACATAATTTAGGGCATATTTCATAAGTCCAACTCTTAAATATTTATAACTAACACTCATTACTTAAAAAGCACTTCACATATACATACTTCTTTAATAATTAACAATGAAAGTTTGGACAGACCTTGTTTTTATTGCCCTGCACTTCTGGAAATTAACTTTTAGTGTATTTCTGTATTCATGTCCTAAGGGTCCTTTTTTTAATACATGAGCACTGAAATGCTTCTCTTCCCTTAAATCATCACATGCAAGACTACCGTTATAAAACACTAGATAAAACATGATTTAATTGAAGCTATTCCTTCTCATTACAGGGGAGTTGAACTTGATGACCTTTAAAGATCCCTTTCAACCTGAACTATTCTATGATTCTAAGAAATACAAAGATTTGAGAGGATCTCCATATTTATACTCTTTTGCTGCCACAGTAGGAACCTACACTGTTTCCAGTTGTGTGCTTTAGAGATGCTACACTACAAACATGTAGGTACAGAGATTTATAGCCCCTTTCATTTTGAAGGGCAACTAATTTGCTAATAAATCTCACTGTAAAGTTCATTACAATTATAAAATGAGGAAAATCTGAGTCGCTCTACTCTGTATTTCCTATTTTCAGTCATGTGTTGGAAAGTTACATAGATTGAGGTATTGCTCCAAATCTCTAATATTAGTGTAAAAAATTATGCTTACTGAATCCATCATTGAATCATCGCTGGAAATATATATCTGCATTTAGCTGACAGTTAAACATTTTCAAATAATATCTCTGTTTTATTAAATTTCATTTTAAAGTTATAATTTAATATGTTATCTTCATGTTTTCAGATAGAAAAACCAATGGAAAAATTACTTCAACTTCAGGTATGAAGCATTATTGCAGAATGGTATCAAACATTTATTTTAAGCAAGCTGATGCAAAGAGTCGTCTGAATTGTCAGGTGAAAAAAACCACAGGTTTCTCATCTTAAGTTGTCTTTACAGTGAAGCCTCTATGTCAGACTATATTACTTTATTCCAAAGTACAAAAGCAGAAAATATCCTGGTGTGAACAGCTGTTTATATTTTTTCTTTTTTTCTCTTTTGCACCTTTTTCATAGTGTCTTCTGCTTTCCTGATGTAAGATACTTCCCAGTGCATTTTACAATTAAATGCATTAATATTACAGCATATATTTTGCAAGGATAAATATCTTTAATTACATTAGCATTATACTGACAATCCAGGAAATAGAACCCACTGATTAAAGCACTGGTATGTAAAAACCTAACAGGAGGTAATAGAAACATTAATTTATTTATTTTTAATGGAGATAAAAAAAAAAGAAAAAAAAAAAAGGAGGAGTGTACATTCACAAGTTGTTTATCTGAAAGCTTGAAATGAAAAAATAAAGGCCTGACTTTGCACTACTTATTGCTAACATCATCTTCAGATCTTTAACTGAGTTGTTATTTGCTCTAAAGAGACAGAGATGTACAGGATAACCCACAAAAAAGATAGTTTAGATATCCAAAGCATCTGCAGCAGCAGCAGCAACAGTAACATTGACTAATTTACCATACTTTTCAGCACATTATCGAACTAGGTTTTTCCAAATACACAAGATAGTTTTGTTTGCACCTATCCCTCTTGTATTTACTCTGCCTTGTAGCGTACATATAGCAATATGAACACAAATTCTTAACAAGTTAAAACTGTGGTCAGAATTTTCACTTGTATTTTGTGAGGTTCAATAAGCCCACAAGCATGTTATAGGCAATAAATACCAAAATGTGGGCTAGTAGCAAATATCAACATCAAATCTTCTCAACATCAAATCTTCTCAACCTTGTATTTACAGCTCTAAGATATCTTTCTAAAGTTCTTGTTTGTCCTAAAGACTTCAAAATGGAGCAAATCACTGTTGTATAGACTTACATGGTGTATCTCTGAAGAGTTACTCCACTGTGAAGTAGTGTAGGCTTCTAGAAGGAAAGATACCTTGAAGAAAAATCTGCAGTAGTCTAATTGTAGTGGTCCGATTCCTGGTGCTTTAGTGAGCTTATCTGCCATTGCCTCAGATGGTTGCATAGCTCTGCATATGTTTGACAGACTACATAGACATATCTGTGCAGAAGATAACTAGGGAACAGAATTCTTTTTTCAATAAAAAGGTGTCAAAATTTCTGGATCGGAAAAAAAAAAAAAAAAAAAAGAGTCTTTTCCCCCATCATGTTAGAAATAACATTTTCTCAAAAATTCCAGTTCTGGGTATCTTTGGAATCACAGAATTCTGTCTTGATTTATGAAGACACAGTAATTTTGATTAGTGCCTTTGGACAATGATCTTTTGAAATCTGGACATTCAGAGTTACAAAATAAACTGATTTTTCAGGCTTAGTCGGGAAGCCAGATTAAGTAAGGAAAGTTTGGGCCATTCAGCCTTTCTGTTTTCTCTCATATGCTTCCCTGTCACTCAATCTCATTCCTGACTGTTCCCCTTGTCACTATGAATTGCCTATTTCTATTACTGTTTTTATTTGAAAAAGGTGGTTTTAATTGAAAATATCTGTAGCTTTTATACCACACTGGAAGTATGTTCTATATGACAAAATCATTCTTGCAGAAAATTTCTCTCCAGTTCCAGTAGCTAGTACAAAGTGCAGGCAATCACACTGAAACTATGTTGTGACTGGAAGGTTCTGCAACATCTTTTTCTTGGCATCTCACTTGGTTCCCCTCTTTGCCAGGATTACTGAGAAAAGAGAGGACTAAAGGTTATAGCACTTGCATAACAGAAACATTTCTCAAAATGTGTTTATGGACCCGGAGAGAAGAAAATAGCACAGTGTTTGGAAATGACTATTTTCCTTTATCAGTTTTTTCAACAATCATTTTGATCAGAAATATATAGAAAAAATTAGAAATATTTTATTGCTTTGCTATTTCATTCATCACAATGTATATACTCCTAAGATTACCACTAACTCCTTTTTCAAAAATGAATCAATAACTTCAAGCTCGTTTTCCTCCATTATTAAAAGCAAAATGCATCTGTTTATAACTCAGGGATTCACAACATAAATTATGCTGTCATAAGGTAAGAAACAGCATATCCTGCCACTAACTTTGGTGAAGGTTACTGACAGGGAGATTGAAATAAATCAAAAATTAAAGTGCATGGTAATTCCAAACTGGATGCAATTATATTTTAGCTGTACCTCAGTCAGTTACAAAGAAAAATGTCCTAACCTGTTTGCAATTTCTGTATAAAAAAAGAAATTGTACTTAAATGTTTTTTTATGAGCAGATTTTAAAAGTCACAGTTGAGTTTTCAATCCCATTTCTTAAATGAGATTTTTAGGTATTTTTTTCTTCATTTCAGCATCATTCCATTTATTGTTGCACACAGAAAGTTCAGCAGCAGTCATTGGTCCTAACTCCACCAGTGAACCTTGGTTTTGAAGATTGATGTTGATTGATGTTATTCTGCTCTCACCAGAGAACATACATATAAGGCAATTGACTGCAATGAATACTAGTTGATCTACACTGAGTAGCATTTAAATCAATTATGATTTGGTTTTAACTGTGATGAAAAAAATAAAAAAGAAAATAGAGTATAACAGACCCACATTACCAGCACTAGACAGGACTGCACTACTGCCCTTTACTTGCAACTCAAAAGTATCTACAATGCCAATATTTCAAATTCTACATGAATCAGAAAAAAAAAATGCAATTCTGTTTATGTGAACATGAAGTTAAACAAACAAACAAAAGAATCGCAAAACCAAAAAAACCTGCAATGTATTGATTAAGAATTTATCTATGTACTTTGACAGGCAGCACATATTGTCTCAAATCTTCAGATGTGACCTTCTCACTTTTTATGTCAGTGCACATGCATGCAAATGTTAAACATTTATGAGTTTATCCTCTAATTGGGTCTTAGGAAGGTTAATCTGCTGCAATTTAGCATAATTTTCCTGCCTTGTTAAACCTTGTGTTCCATAGACTAATGCCTCTAACAATATGGATGAGAGAATGATGCCCTCTGAGTACATGTGAAGTTGTATTTTCCCTTTGGTGAGGACCAATCTGATTGCTTTCTCTATCAATTGATCATATATACTTTTGTTATACAATTCCAAAACTGAAGTGTATTGACCTGTCTGCTTTTTGTCATTGAGCTGACCAGTCTCCAATGAGCAGCACAGTTTCTGATTTGCACCGAAGTTTCCAGACCTTTGGAACGTACCTCATAAAATTCATCTCAGTAAAATACCTAGTTATAATAATAGCTTGCAAATATTTCAGAGATAATGCATCATCAATTTTGCTGCTGCTTCTCAAATGCTATCTATGTATTTATGCTCTCTCAGGACTCTCTCCTACAAGCAATGCTGTCAGTTCAAAAGGTATTTGGTCTGGCTGTGAGAAGCAAGACCTTCTCAAATTCTTCAGAGTCCTTGTTGCCCTAGTTCCTTTCTTCCATGACTTCTGGTCCAGAAAAGAAAGTTCAGGCTATTTTGTTTTGGATCTGAGATTAATGATTTGCAATGGTTGCATTTTTTCTTCCTCTTTTGAGTTCTGATGGGTTTTCCAGTTGATCTTTGGATAATGAATGCCATTCCCAATCCAGAACAGAGGCATATGGCATATGCTTTCAAAAACTGCAGTTGCATTCGTTGCTTAGGAAATGAAAATCATGATAGTACTAAAAAAACGCCTGTCTGCCCACTTAAGATCTCTCATTTCCATGAACTTTATAATATATGAATAAAACATATTTAATTCAAAGTGAGAATTATAATTAACATTGAACTGAATACATTTTCAAAGTACTCTGGAAAGAACCTATAATCATTTAAAAAGTGTAGAAATTTGATAACATGCTTTTAATGTTTCAACTGCATAAAAGCATCATTCTCTGAAGAAAAACACCCTTAAAAGTATGTGCCACCACTTGAAAAAGAAAAATAAAACCCACATTTGAACACTTTGTAGCAATTTTTCACATGTAAAAGTTCAAAATTTGAATACAAGGTTAAACATTATTCTTCAATAGCTTCTATCACATTATTCTTTATTATAAGCAGTTTACAAATTTCAGTTCTTGATAAAGTGGGCTAAAAGGCAAAAACACAAAAGTGGCTGGAAGTAGAGAAATCAAATGTGACTGTCAAAAGAAAGATTAGTTGCTAATTTTGCTAAATCCTTTATTTATGGTGCTATACAAGCATCATATATGAAACATGTCATTCTCATTGAAGACAGATGACAGGTAAGTATAAAACAGGTCAATACACATTTTATAGACCTTTAAATGCTAGTTCATACATGTGATAGCTTTTTGAACTCTAAGTACAGTAATTTCACAACTATAAGGCACACTTAAAATCCTAAAATTTGATCAAATCCTGGAAGTGCACCTTATTATCTGGTGCACCTTACATATGGAAATATTTTGGAAATTTACCATTAACTGATACTGCACCACACCTTTCCCAAGCAAAAATGGGTTGAAGTGGCGTTGGGGGTTGGTGGAGTTTTTATTCTTTCCCTCAGTGGAAGTAGAGATTTTTTTCCCATTATCATTCTAAGAAAGCTGGGTAGGTGGCTCCCTTAGTTTTTAATTACTCAAGACAAAAGGGCTGTTAAAACTTCACTCTTTCAGCAACACAGGTTTCCACCATGATCAGTTTTTAATAGAGGAATAAACAAAACTCAGGCTCATCATAGTAGAAATAATTGCTACAAGCTAAAATTTCTGGGTATTGCATTAACATTCAAAAAAGGCCTTCTCATGAGATCTAAACAGAGCATTCAAAACATGGTACCTTCCAATAGCTTGCAGGTGCAGGGACCATCTGCACAAAAAAATTCACTGGCTGTGGGCCATTACAGTGTTACCATACAGTATCTGTCACTAAATTATGATGTCATGTTGGTAATACATTTTCTCCACATTTGTGAACTTTAATTGTCTGTTTGATTTCATATGGTAATATTTTACAAGGAAACACAATCATGAGAGCATGTACTGTAGATGCATAAGTAATTTAAACAGTCAAGCTGGATTATTTTTAATGTTCAATATTTAAATTTGGGTTGTTTGCAACTTTATAGATAAAACCCAGGATGCATAAAGCTCTAAGGGTTAGAATATAATGTATTCAGTGTTCATTCATTCCAAGAATAATAATTGTCATAAGCAGACAAACAAACAGTAGCTCAAATAAAGAGATAGACAATAAAAAAACCACACTGTTCTGACTTCCAAAGTAGCTTGGTGTGCAGAACAAGTTTTGGTTTTTTTATGTCTAAAATCCCCAAAATACTAAAGACCTTGTATTGCTACAAGAAACACTTCAATAGTACAAATTCAGCTTTCAAGTAACAGTTCAGAAGATTATACAGTTCTGCTAGAATAAATGCAGTCATTGAGTTCAGCACTGACTCATTATTTCAGCTTATCATGTGTAAATCATAATGGGTATGCACATCTTGTTCAATAAATGGCATGAAATGGAGAAGCCTTCTCAGTCATTTTCAAGAATACAGGTTCCTTTTTCTGAAACAGTGAAAATGTCCTTCACTCATGATTCACTCATGAGGAGTCTATTCTGTAGTTACAATCCAGCCATTTCAATATGGGTCAATGCTTGACTTCAATTCCTTCTCTTCTCAAAAATCAGCATTTATGTCAGCTTCAGTGCAATAGACACTGGTTAAAATTTTGCAAGTGTGCCAAGACATGTATGCAGACACATATGCAGCTATGTAGACATCTCTGTCCATACAGGTGTGAATTTTAGCTGTAGGTTGCCATTTTAATACTCTACCTTTAGGTCCAGTGGAACTCATCACTAGGAGAAACTATGCATAAACAAACAAACAACAAAAAAGGCCCCACAAACACACATAACAAAAAAAAAAAAAAAAAAAAAAGAAGATAAAGAAAGACTGATTATTTCATTTTCAGTAATTTTCAGTAGGTAGCACACTGGTTTGGACTGAAAAATTCCATGTCCTACTCATAAACTGGCAGGAGCTCAACTCGTGTTTGTAGATACTCATCACAGCTGGTGCATGTGGCATCAGTAATTGCAAGGTCACAGTCACAACACTATAATCAACATTCTATCATCACTTCCAATATGGGTTGGTACTTTCAAAGTTTGTAGTCTTTATGAAATTAAAATGTTATCTAGAATTATTATGATTTAAATGTTTCCTGCATAAAAGTGTGCTTTTCTATTTCAGGATTTAAAAAAAAAATAAAAAACCTTCCATTCTTTTTCTGTATGAGAGCAGGAGTCCTTTCTAACTTTAGGCAATGATTTGTCCTCACACTCCTGTCTTCCCTCACCTTGAAGATTTTACAGTAATGAAATGTGGCAAGTACTTAATCACCATTAAGATTTTGAAAAATAATGTTTAAATAAATCCCAGAAAATAATTCCAGCCAAAAAAAAAAACCCAGCTGAAAGCTGAAGTCTTGAAAATGCACTCCCACTGCTTCCAGTTTCTGAGAATTGATCAAATCAACTGATTAAATTATTAGTTAATAATAATCAATATTGTGGTATTACAGAAGAAATTTATCTTGTCTTTCTAAAATATGTGACTTCATGGGGACATAAAGTACAGATCCTGAAAGGTGCCCAGATACATTTTGCCATAGAGCATACAGGATATAGATAACAAAACCTAGAAAAACACTCTAAAGTCCCAGGTTAACTTGCTGTTCTTTTGCTATGACTTGAGATCTATTTTCCAGCTAATTGAAAATTCTAAGAAAGGAATTCTTGCATGCCTTCCTAAACTCAGTAAATAATGGTAAACTATGTAAATTCAAATTCAGTAAAATACATAAATGGTAAAAAAACCCAAAAAACAGATTACAATAAGATTCCCTGAATTCCTGCAGAGAGACATATGGTATTTTTTCATCTTTTTTTTTTATTGTTTGTTTGTTTGTTTTTCGGGGTGTTTTTTTTGTTGTTGTTGTTGTTTTTGGTTTTGGGGGGATTTTTTGTTTGTTTTTTGGGTTTTTTTTGGTTTTTTGGGTTTTTTTTGGTTTTGGTTTTTTTTGGTTTTTTTGTTTTCGAGCAATATAACAAGGTAGCTTCTGAGTCCTATGCTAATTCTTCTAAGGGAAATAAACCCATCCATCTTTTTATTTTATGAATGTCTTTGTGTTGACCTATATTGGGTAGAGAGCAACACAAATATATTTCTTCACGCACTTTATAATGTCCTAATTTTCACATCTGAAAAAAGTCCACTCTTCTACAAGTCTGCTGTAGAGTCAACAGAAACTTTTAATCCTTTTAGGATGTATACTTCATCTCAAGAAAGGCAGATATCTTAATTTTCCCCTTCATTCAACAGATCAGTTGTGCAACAATTTCTATAGGACCAAATGGAAAGCTGTAAAAATAATAAACAAGAAGTTTGGGGAGTCAGTGCACCTTTAGTTATGTTAGATGCAAGAGGGCTGGAGATTTTTCTTTTTTAAAAATTGTTTTAATGACAGTGAAATTGTGACAGATGTTTAGGGACTATCCAAGAGAAAATCTTTATCTTTCCTGTTTCTTTTTTTCCATATACTTTCTCTAAGCATAGAATACTGGCTCTGTTGCAGATTTGATGGTGGCTTAAATGGATCTTGGCTCTGATGCAACTTTTGAGTTGCCATGTTTTTATGTATATATGTGGTATATAAACATATACTTAATGATGCTTAGATTTATTTCATACACATGAAATACATTTAAACTCAAGTATTGATGAGAGCATACCTCTAGTTCTATTTCAGTCAATTATACCCTTAGTAATACTCATTTGCTTGTATGAGTCTCTTTATTTCTCAAGAAATGTTATCAGTTTTAATCTGTTTCTCTCAAAAGCTTCTCTAAAAACCCCAGATCATACTAGAAAAGTTACACAATAGACTGAAGTTTAGATAAGCAAATAATTGTCTTTAATTCATAATATTTAATAATATTAAGAATGATACTTTAATTTATGCAATAATATGCAGCAGAGGGGAAAGTGAAGCAAATATTTTAAGGCAAGGGATACATCTCAGGGACTTTTATCAGAAAATACATACTGTCTAAGTCATACAAGCATATCAACCAATATATCAGTAAAATAAAGTAACTGCTTCTGAAGGCTGAGTTTTGAAGTAAAGGACTTCCAAACCATGTTTTTAGTGCCATTCTTTATTGTTTCTTGTGTTATATTTGTTACAAATTAAAAGAAAATAGAGATGCTGTCTCAAATTCTGACACAATCCACAGCTAAACCCAGAAAGTATCCTAATTCCTAATTAAATATAAAATCAAAGTAGTTTTAGTGTGGTATAAACAACTGTAGCTTACTACATATTCATTGTTTTAGGAAAAAAATATTTTACCAATAATAAATACTTGTTATTAATTAATCAAATTAATGGAACATA
Source organism: Turdus rufiventris (assembly GCA_013186435.1). Lineage (NCBI taxonomy): Eukaryota > Metazoa > Chordata > Aves > Passeriformes > Turdidae > Turdus > Turdus rufiventris. The sequence continues at coordinate 2,011,745 of PYHW01009483.1, forward strand.
TCTTCACTTTTTTCATATTAATTTAAAATATTCTTATGACACCGATGAAATACAGATGGAATTGTATTTTGAAAGGGAGAAAAACACATGTAGATCCCAGGTCAAAGTACAGAGTCAGAAATCCTTTCTTTAACATAATGTTCAGATATAATTTTTTATTATTTTGTACCAATAAACACTCCGACCTGCAAAAAAGGATACCTCTGCCTCAAAATTCACACTTTTATCTGAAACATATTCAGGGCCATTAGTGATCTCAACACTTATTCCATGTTGCATTTGCAACAAAAAGAGCTTAAATTTTGGAATAAAAAATATTACAATACTATTCAATCTTTTTCAGACCTTAATGTTTTATATACTATGAAGAAAAGAGAAAACAGAGGTGTCTCCTTCCCCTTGCTAAACTTTTGCCATTTAAATAAAATAACCTAATATATAATAACCACTCCATAGTTATGTCTGCATGCCATAATTAGGCAATACATTCAACTCTCAGCTACATCCTATTACAACCACCTATTACAGCAACTGAACAAATTTATTCTACAAAAGTCTTTCTTGCTATGGCAGGAACCTTAATTGAGCAAGAAATGTTTATCTCTTCTGGGATTTAAAGAGTGAGAAGCATACTAAACTTCTGATTTTTTCTGCAAGGCTCTGAAATACCACATTTATAGGCAGTCTATGTCCAAATTTGATATTGCACTGACAAGTTACTCTATACTCATTTCCTCACAGACACATGCTAGATTTTTAGGCTGAATCTCTGAATAAGTAGTATTAACAACTGATTTTGATATAATTGCAAATTATTTCAGGGACAGGATTCTATTAATGCAATAACTGTCAAATTTTAATACCTGTGATTCTACAGCAATTTCTCTTCAAGCCAAAACTAGTTTTCTGAGTCTAAAAAAAATAGTGTTTAGAAAATTATATATATATGTTCAAATAAAAAGAAAATTTATAGCTTTCCAGACCAAAGGAGCTTACATTACCTCTAACCTCCCTGAAATATTTCCTGAGAAAGAATATAATGTCAATATAAATATATCCTTAATGAAAACACAAAAACAGTTTAGAAAAATCCAACAGGCATCACAGAAGGAAGCATTGGGTAGTTTAGTTTTATTTGAATCAGACCAACATTATTTTCTTTTCATTTTCAGAGTACTTTGCTTGTCTCATTCTTTTTCAGATAGGAAAAATATTTTAGTGCTCCCTGAGATGCTGCATTTTACTCATTTGCAAGGAAGGGATTGAGTTTGTTACATTGATTGTTCTGTGTCCAAGTACTTTGATGCTAGCTTTCAGAAAAAAAGAGGATTTGGGAAAATATTCTGGAGTCAATGTTATTATTCTATTTCCATAAATCCATTGAATCACAGAATGAAAGAGGTTGTGGGGAGCTTGTGGAGATTGCCTAGTACTAATCCCTCTTCTCATAGTGAGGGGAACTCAAATAGGTGGCTCAGGGCTGTATCTACTCAGTTTTGAATAACTCAAGAGTGTAGACTGCACAACTTCTCCAGACGATCTTTTCAAGCACTGGTATCATAACAACAGCAACAACAACAGTTTTGAAGTTTAAACAAAATCTTCTGCACTTGGATTTGCTTCCATTGCCCTCTTCATGCTGAGGAGTCCAGCTCCCTCTTCCTTACACCTTCCCTGGGTTATCTGTATGTGTTGGTTCACACAGCATCCCAAGGATAGCTCAGACATAATATTGACATTATCTGCCTCCAAGGTACAATTACCTCTTGATGTGCAACTAAAGCGACGCAAGCTCCACCTAAATGTAAAGAAATACTATTTAAGTTAGTTAAGAATGAGACAAGTCAGGGAAGACTCTGTTATAATTTCTGGCATCAGGGGATGGGTTGAACCTGTCTTGTCTCCCATAGGGTCACCTCTTGGTTAAGAACCATACTTCCATGGATGTAGAATGATTATCTCTAGCTAACTGTTGTTAGTGATTAGAGATTGTTAGTACATCACTTTGAATATCTTCTTGCAGTTAGATATTATCACCACGAATCCTCAAACCATAAGCTGACACAATTTTATTAATAAAGAGTTTTATTCCATAAACTCCTAGTGCTAGTCCTTCAAGGGTTCTAGCAGTGATGGACAGAGGGTGACATGCTCAAGTGTGTGGAGACCCAGGAGAGACCTCTCTGTTTGTATGTGTTCCTTAATAAGTCAGCCAAATAGCCCTTCAATCCTGCAGACTGTTCAGTAGAGCCCCTTTCATGGGACACTGACAGACTGGTTGGGTGCAGGCATCTCAGCTTTCCTGGGGCACCAACAGAGTTATCAAACACAAATGGTCGGAAGACATCTACCCTATACATGAGACCAGCACAAAGTATTTGACTGAAGACACATACAGGCCTAAATACAATCTGCTATAATAAATTTTCATTTCCAGAAAACAGGTGGACCTCTTGAGAATTTAATTTCTAAAGGTTCCATAATTTAAAAAACATCCAAAGTGCTTTGCTTTTAAACTTCAGTGCAAACTTCTCCTGGGATAGAAATTTAAATGCCAAGCCAAATTTCATCAAACAAAGTGGTTATAAATGCTGACAGGTGCTTATAGTTCTGTGGGTTTAGCGGGGTTTCTTTTACTTGGTGGGTTGGTTTTGTTCCGTGGCATTTTGTTTTGTGTGTGAGGTTTTAATCCTACAGGAACATAACAGGAACTTTACAGTAAACATAATAATAATTTTCATTTGCACTGAAATACAAGCAAGGAAAAGACATTAGAAGACAATAGACTTTTCTAAGCATTTGGATGGAAAACTATTAGCTTAGACAAGAAATGGTAATACATATGCAAATTATGTATTCAGAAGTCAACAAATGTTTTAGTTGCTATGTTAGAAATATTTTTAAGAATAAAGTACATCAGAAATATATTTGGATTTCAAAACTGCTTGTTAACCTAACTTTACAGCTTTTGTTTTCTGTCTTATTTACTCCTTTATCAGTATTTCTAGTACCTTTATTAACTCCCAAAAAATTCTCCAAACTTTTCTGTTTGTTTTCTTCAAAAATGCACAGATTTCAATTCTTAGCTTTTTAATTCATCACAAAAACTTTTCAGCTGAATCTTTGCAGACCAAGACATCTTTCTGCACCCAAAAGCATTTATTGCACTGAAATGTATTCGAATAAAAGTAAAAACCCTACTTTGGAGACACTTGCCAAATTTCATAAATATCAGTGTGATAAACAGAGTTTTGATAAAATCTATGCTTTAAAACAGTACATAGATTCCCATGATTGTTTACCTGCAATAGTATTTATTAGACCCATGTTTTAAATTATGTATATGTTAAAGTATTTTATTGCAAAATAAAAAGGCATTAGTCTTACCACTTCATAGCAAGGTTAATGAGAATTCACTGTGTAAAAGATGAATACGTTCATAATCGATTCAAATGTAGGAATAATCAGGGTTAAACAATAAAAACATATTTCTGGATTTCAGTGTTTAGTTCTTTCATTTTAGGGTATTGACTACATTGTACAGTCCTGAAGAAACAATGTTTCTCCCAAATCTGGTGACACAGTTCTTGTGAAGTACCTTCTGACTTTTCTTGCAAATTAGCAGTTTATGTCTCCATGTTATAATCACTGCTAAAGGACTCTCCTTCTTTTCTCTCCATCTTGCTCCTGGCAAGAAACAATGCAGTCATTTGCCATTAGCCTGAATGGAGACACAAGGCTCTTGTAAATGACTAATCAGCATCCAACTGCAATCACAATGAACTATGTTGGCATACATAAACGCTGAAAAAGCAGCACTCAAGTTTAGAAAGTTAAATCAGCATTTATGTTGAGAAACAATACCAATTAAAAAATATATGTTTTAATAAATGTTGCTTACTCATTTTTAACACAGAGGATGATATTCTGTGTCCTGAGACAGGTAAGGTCAGCTGTTTTGCAGAGGTATAAACTATGGGGGTATAAACTCTGGTTTCTAAAGGATTCACATAGACTTAATTAGACTAAATACCATTGCATTCTATTATAAGGAAATTTATTTGGAGAGAAACAGAAAAAATGCCATATAAAACACTCCAGAAAAAAAATTGTTAACAACCATTTTGGTAGGAAGCTGGAAAATTGAGTTCCTGTTTCTAATTTACAGCAATTTCACGACCATAAGGTGCACCAGACTATAAGGTGCACCCTTTTCTCATTCCTTTCCAGTAGTATTTTCCCTTGTCATAGGAATATCAATGTGTGTATTCCCTTTTGATTTTATTATTGCTGCCACTTCTCAAATAATTATCCTTGTTTTGGTTTGGTGTGTTTTTTTCTTTTTTAAGAATGTACAGTGGGGGCACAATTATAATTTTTATTAGTTATTTTTTAAGCTTTGATAATGGTAGCAGACTAACAGAAAATCTTAATATATGGTTTTTGTGATTAGGGACTCAGTCATTTTCTAGGAAGGGAAATCCAGGCTTAAAATATTCCAGATGATACGGAGTGTATGTTACAATATTTCTTTATTTCTTAGTCTGTATTTATAATGGGTTTTAGGTAGGTTGTAGTCATGACACAGGAATTTAATTTTATCCATCTTAATAAGCCAATGTATAGAATGTAAAATCTTCACAGCATCAGGCTTCTGCACAGCCTTTATTCCTTCAACATGAAAGTGGTAAAACCAATGTTAATAATTCTTTCAGAAGATAAGATTTTTAAATGAATGGCAAAACTATGAAAGCTGGAATTTCATGGTTTTCAGAATACCATAGTGTTTTAAATAGATTTCTGTAAATCACTTTAAAATAGTAAAAAGGATTTCTTCACATGTTTTTCTCCAAAAGGAAACCCACTGTGAAATTTGATTGCAGCTGTTGATGTAGCTTGCCTTGATAATGTGAAAGCATATTCGTCAAACAAATATACTTGTCAAATATTTTGAAAATTAATGCTATGATTTTTCATTTAAAATCATATTCCAGTTTTAATGAATTTACAATAATAGGTAATTATATTTTAGTTGGAATGATTGCAGATGGGTTTTAGTTTTTTTACCACAGCACTGTGTGCTTGAACTTGATGACAAATTTTTTTTCTATTTTGACTTCCATTTAATATATTGAAGAGAAAACGTGTCAGATACTATCTATTTATGCTGTGTCTTTTCAGTCATATGCTATACTTCTTTGGGTGGTTAGATCAGATGTAAATCACCAAAAAATAGTGAAAGTTGTATCTGGTTTCAAAGCAACAGATAGTATCTGATGGCAAAAAAGGTTCAGATATTATATGCCCATTGTAAAGTGGCAAATGGAGAGAAAAGAAAGTTTTGTTCCAAAGTGATTAGTTCAAATAAACCCATTTGGTGCTGTTAATATGTTGTGAAATATCTAACCTCTCTCATTAATTCTGAAGTCTTTTAATAAATCCTGTCACACCTGAGGAAGCATTTCAGTTTTTTAGATATTCCAGAGACTCAAACACGAAGAGGTGCCATGTTAATAAAGAATTAAATTGAGCCCTGAAAGAGTGCTAAGAGAAAGAATACAGACTACTTATGTGGAAGATGGATAGGAAAACTTTTTAAGAATCAAGAGAGTTATTCAGAGTTTTCTCCCAAAGTTTAATGAATAACTTATGTCAAACCTGAGAAGCAAATCCAGCAAAGATCAAAAGTACAATTCACTTATGTACACATATTTATTTTTGTTTATCTTGAAGGTTTCTATACTTCTATATTCATACACATAAATTAAGAGAACATCATATTTGTATTTTAAACATCTTTGATCATCTTTGAAACTCTTACTAAAGGAAAAAAAAGCAAACATATTTGAGGATTATTATTATTTCATTTTTAAGTACCTGACAGTGAACGTTTAGCACTTGTCTAGAATTAACATGCACTGTTTTTAAATTCTCACAATTCCCTGATGTTTAAGCAACTGTTGCTTGACCTGTTATAGCTGAAGCCCTGAGAATCTCTTGATAAAAGTCTGAAACCCCAAGGTGATTTCTGCATATCTAACGGCAGCCCTTTGAAAAAGTTAGAGATGGAGTAACCTCTTGAGCCATTTTGAACTTATTTGGGAGCCAATGAAACAGAAGCATGTTGTCATAAGAAAATATATGAAAGTAACCCCAGGAAAAAAATTTAATTGTTCAGATTATTTCTTCATCTTCCTCTCAGTCCACATAACCATGACTGTGTAATCTGTACAAAGAAAGCTGCATCCCACTGATCCTACAATACAGGGAAAGGAACTCCAAAGAAAACTCAAAAAATGACTGGAAAAGAACAAATTAGTCTGGTTCAGAAACAAACATAAGAAAGAGAAGTTTCAGAACCATTTTCCAGAAAATTTGTAAGAATAGACGCAACGGTCAACATTTTGGAAACTCCTTATATTAGGGTTCCTTTATAAAACAGGATATTGTTTTAAAGTATTGTTAAATGAAGAAAAATCACAATTGACAACATTTTCTACAGGAGCAGACAATTGGGTTTCATATCTATGGAGTTTTTTTCAGCTACTCTGCAGAATTGAGATAATCTGATATTTTAGGGTCTGTACAGTCATCTTCAGTGACAGACATAGAGGACTAGCTCATAAACACTGTTTTGCAGATCTAATTTCTCAAAGTAAGAGGAGAAAATAATACAAAAAATAGAAGCATTCTGTAATGTTTTAGCAAGTATAACAATTTAATTAAAAAGAAAAAAAAAACAAACCATGCTGTGGAAAAGCTACAATGCGCAAAGAAAGTTATAATTTGAAAGAAAGTAAAGAAAGATCTGGTGATAAAGAGTTTTGAATTATGATAGCACCTGAGTTATGTCCTGTGCATCGTACAGTACTGTCATTTAATCTCTTTGTTGATTTTTTTTCTCGTCCTCCCACCTTTCAAAACAGGAGGGAATATGAACCTATCTCAGCAAAGAACTGAAATGAAGCAGAAAGAAGGGCTCAAAACTTGGCACAAGTGTGGAACTCTGAACTTCTCTTCTAAAGTGTGAGTGATATTGGCCATAAGTAAGCTATCTCACAGCAAAATCATACTGGATGCTACAGCTACAGCAGGAGGCACATCAGGGGTGTCCCAGCTCTTTGCTTTTTCATGACCCTCCTTACTAAGTTTTGCTTTATCATGCTGAGGCATAAGACTCCTCTGCCAACAGACATCCCCAGACATTACTTTCACAAGCTTAAACTTCACACAACTCCCACAGGAAAAGAAGCTGGTTTTTTCTTACAAATATTCTTGTTTTCAGCTGCGAAGGTTAATGCATAATCAGATCCTAAAGAAATTAACATATTAAAAGGAAAAACGACTGTCTACAGAGAAAAACAGTGTTATGACTTCAGAGTGATAGCGTCAAAAGTACATTGTGACGCCTTTCCTCATTAATGAAAATCAAATACGATGATGCAAAATCACACCTCTCACTACAGTAAAATAGATTGCATAAAATCTATTATTTTTCACATGTTATCATCAATGAATGCACTGCATTGGCTGACTGTGTATTCCTTCCTTACCCTAGAAAACAAACCTCTTCTGACCACTTAACTTGTACAGCTACCAAACAAGCTGTTCCTCTATATTTTAACCATTTGTTTAAACATATTATCTGCGAAGAAAATGCTGAAACTACTTAACCGGTCTACCTCAGAATGGGAAAACTACACAAATATCTCTAACATGCTGGCACTACAAATAGATAATTTAGAGTTTAAGGAAATTTTAAACTTCAAGAGACTTGAGAAAATAATTTTGTCAGTTCATGGGTGTCATGAGTAACCTGAAGTGTTATTTGTTCCATATCTATCTCTACCACCCCAAAAACGTGGTTGCTTCTTTTTTAAGTCCCTGTGTCACGGCCAGAACCAGAATCTGAGGATGAGGGGCATCGCCAGTCCTTTTAAAGTTGGAGCCTGGAAGACGAGGGAGCTCTCTCTGTTCTGATAGTTTTTGCTGAAGGCCAATGTTCTGCTTGTATTTAATTTCTCCTTATTGGTGGAAAGGGATTGCATTTAAAAAAAAAAAAAAAAAAAGAAAAAAAAAGAGGAGAACTCATTTTAGTGTTCCCTTTTGCCCTGTCTTATATCCAGACAATGGGAAACTGCAGACCGGAGCTAGTAGTTTTCACTGCAAAGACAAAAGCCACAGTTCCACAGCCATCTTCCAGCATGTCACTTTGGATAATTCAGCTGAAGCTATAGAAAGGATGAAATATTAAATGCATGCTGAAGGGGGAAAAAAAGAAAGAACATAGCTTTATTATGATTTCTGATTTTTAAAATAACATGAATTTATTTTTTGCTTTATCTGCTCCTTTACTACAGAAAAAAAGTCCACATACATATTTGCCACTCTGAAGTGTTTGATTTTCCTGAGTCTTAAAAAAATTCCCCAACAAAATCAAGTGGAATAGCAACAAAACAAACAAAAATTGTTAACAGCCTGCACACTACTTAAGACGCCATAGTTATGATGGATGATACAATGATGACAGATGAGTCCTCACTCCTATTCTAAATTCTATCAACCACATAAATTAGTAATGTCATTAATATGATTACTAGCTGCTCACTCACCTTCTGCAGCAGCTGTTGCTTTTTTCCTGGTTTTGGTCCTTTGATTATGCCATCTAAATTAGTATTAGAAGTCAGTATAGAATTTGCTTGCAGCAGGTAAAAACATACAGTTTATTGGAGGAGAGAAATATATTAAGGAGTCATTGATTACATTTTGGCATCTGGCTTGTTATCTAATTGGAAAATATGTGGGGTTCATTCTAATAGTGTTTAAAACTTTGGATAATTTTCAAAAATTTGGGCTAGTTGGCTGTTGCGTTTTGGAGTTTTTTGTTTGTTTTTGGGGGGCAGAGGGGGAGATTAGTTTGGTTTGGTTTAGTTTAGTTTAGTTTAGTTTTTCTTCTATTTCCCAATCAGTTTTCTTCATGTGGAGGTCTGTGACAGCTCCTTGAGAGAAATGCACATTAACTTAAGTCAGCCATTTGGTAGTGTCAAGCAAAATAATTTAAGCAGCAATTTCAAAAATATAGCTAATTAATATTTTCTTCCATTAGTTTCATTTGACCAGCTGAGGCAGACAGCATTCCGATCAGCATTTAGCTCTGTGAAACTAGCATATCAAAAAGCTTGTGACAGAGGCTGCGTCTCTTTGATCTGATCTATGATCCCATTGATAGTCCCACAATAAACAGCATTTAGATCCCTAAGGATTTCATTAAATGTATTGAAGATATTGTATTAATTAATTCTAAAAAATTCAAGAAGAGTTGAGGCCATTTTTTTATTATTCTTGCCATGTACCAATCCCATGGAGAGCAGCAGAAAATAAGTTCAAGCTTCATTGAATTTAATCACTGGAAATATTTTGTGGGATCACGATCTAGGTTATTAAAATAAGTTTATTCATGTTTATAAAGATTTTTGAAGTCTTCAGTGGTACATATATTTATTGCATAATTCCTGATATTCTGATCCATAAAATGTACTTTCAATATTAGAAAAGTTCTGGACATTTTTAATTTCTCAGAAAAATTACTAAATATTTCATTGCCATCTATTATTGCTGACTTAATTACAGTACATTTATGCAATGAATTAAACAACATCTAATAGCAAGTCAAGAACGATTGTCATTAATATTTAAAACTGAATGACAGTGATCATATAAATAAAGTGCATGTCATGATGAAGTATTGTTATATTTTTTATTATTCTTTGTTAGACTTTACATTACTTTAAAAGTTCAAAACTTTACACGCGCTTGGAAACCTTCTCTGAACTACTGAGGTCTTATTCTTCAAAATATAAACTCCTGATTATCAGCATAGAAGGCGAGAAGCAGAAGCACTTCACAGGTGAATATTTGTCTCTGATACATAAGAACCATGCACATTTACAGAGCAGAAATAGAGACAAGGGTATTTATTCTCATGATAATTCTACAAGTTTATTTGTGTTCTATGAATGGAAGTTTCAAAATAAACTTTCTCAAATTTTTTAGCACTTCTAATCACTATTCACTTCAGCAACACTGAATGCTATGAAAATGAGAAATGAAATAACAGTATGACAAATAAGAAAAATCCCCCTCCAACCCCTTTTTACTCTGCTCCCACTTTCATTTGACATTTCCCTTAACACAATAGTGATTTGGTAATTTTTTTTTTTAGTCTAGCAGTTTTAAATGCAATGAAAAGCAAAGGTGAACGAAATCAACTTATTCAGTATATTTCCTGCTAGAATCTCTTCACTCTTATGGGAATACATGACACTGAGGTTCATTAAATCTCACTGAAAATTTTCTCATAAATTATCTTTTTTTTATTTTTATTTTTTCCTCCCTACAAGGTAACTAGATTTAGCAGATTCTTTTCCTCTATTTAGACACTTCTGGAAGAACTGTTGCAATTGAGAAATAAATTAGAAGGACATTTATGACTGTTAAAAAACATGAAAAGCATGGTAAAAGACTACATTCTCTCTCTTCATCACTCTGAAATACAGAAGTAATACAGAAGTGCATACTCTTTCCTTGACTGCAGTCCCATTAACAAAAAAAAAAAAAAAAAAAAANAACAAAAAAAAAAAAAAAAAGAAAAACAAAACAAAAAAAACCAAAACCCAAAAAACATGAAAAAAAACTAAACAAAAACACCCAAAAAAACCAAAGCAAAACAACCCCCCCAAAAAAACCCAACAAAAAACAACCAAACAAACAAAATTAATTTTAAAGTGAATGTAACATTTAATTATTGATCAAAAGAAAATAAAAATAAAGTGACATTATCGCATTTCCTTAAATTACCCAGCACATCAGCTTTCATGGCAGACTTTTATGAGTAGCATTTAGAAACTGCAATGTGGTCTCAAAGTGTGTTATTCCTTTCCTGTTCAATTAATAACTAATCCAAGGATTACAAGCTGTTTTTTCTAATGAGGTTCTAGCTTGCTCTCTCGATATACATGATTCCTCGATGAGTAAGATAATGAAGATTATGAGGAAAGTTGAAGCACAATATTTAATTTTAGTATTTCCAGTCATTCTGGACAAGATATCCTTTGTTAAGGAGAAATTACTATGGAAAGAGAAAAAAAAATAAGAAAAATAAAAAGAAAAGAAAAAGAAAAAGAGAAAAAGAAAAGACAAATACTCCCTCAAAATGAAACCTTATTTATATGTTTTGGCCAGTCAAGGAGGGTTTTGCTTTGCCATTTGACATTGATTTGTCACTACTCTGAATTTTACAAATTAAGACTGACATTTTATAACACACTAGCAATAGTCTTGAAAAGTGATGTAAACACATTTTTAAAAAGTCTGAAAGTTTTGTACTCTCATACTGACTTTTAATGGACTGTGGAATTTCAGGAAACTTAAAGATGTTAATTTCTTTATAGATAATCAGATTCCAGTTGTTGGAGTTTGTTTGGGGTTTTTTTTTTGTTTTTTTTTTTTTTTTTTTTTCTAATACAAGCTGGTTCACAGAATCCTCTTTATTCGCAAAAAGACATTATTACAAATAAAAACCTGAATGAGAGAATTCACCCTTGGTGGTGGAAATGTATTTGCATACAACCCAAAAAAGCTAGTCAGAATCTAAAGTTTCAGGTTTTTCTGCTTTGGTTAGAACAATGTAGAAGTGAAAAACAGCTAGTGAAAACCACTCCTTTATTCTTGTGATCATTTCTGTGAATTTGAAATATTTTTTCTAGAACCACAAGAATTTTCATTAGTTCTTGCTTCATAATGATGAAATACCCTCTGTATATCTATCTACCTGTCCTCAAAAGCTGCTTCTATTTGAAATTCCTAATGGCAGACACATCATGCTGGGAAGCAGTGAGGCCACTCACATCAAAGCACTTTAACCTAATGTGTTATGACTAACTGCATTGGATGTTTTGCACTGAAGACAGTTGAGGGCATCCAGACTAGGATACTTAAACTCACTTATGTGTTGTTCTTTTTTTTTTTTTTTTCTTTTAAATATGCTAAGATTAAACAATGAAAAAGAAGCTTTTCCTTTTTCTGCGATGGTATTTATTTTTCCAGTATTTTCTGTGTTACAAATTTTTACAATAAAGGGGGCAATTTTGCCACTTGCTTATTAGAATGCTGAGAATATCTTGGGTTTTGCCCCCAATATTGTGTTAAAACTAATGATGTCACACATCTGAGTACAACACACAATATTAACACTGTATAGATGTTTGTCACACTTCTAATTCAATATTTAAGTCTCATTTGAATTTTAACAGATTATATTTAAATGACTCATGGGCATGGGGTAGTCACTCTAAGCATTTAAAATGGTAAAGATTGCAGAATAAAAAAAACCACCTCAAAATATTATATTTTTTTTTCATATTTATAGGAAACATTGATGGGTAAATTGGTATGTGATTGATGTCAGATTGTGATCATTTCGTGTTTCGTTCTTTGAGGTGCTTGTGTAGAAAAATCTTAACTCTTCATACTTTTGAAAGTGACCGGCCAGCATATTTAATGACAATCTCTCACTTATAAAGCAGTGCAATCTGCAAGTTTTTAGATAGCAATCTATCCCTGTGTGGTTGTTGTAATGTATTTTATCCTTTTTTTGTTTTGTTTTGTTTTTTTAATAATATTGAAAGAGACGGTATCAAAGATGCTGAACTTTTCAGGTTTGCATCCTACAAATTAATTTTCAGATTGTATGGTTTTTCTGTCTTGAGGCTCTATAAGAGTATAAATTTTTGTTTTCTGCATTTGGAAAAAGAATCCCCCAGCACATCAATTAAAATTTACAGCAATGTAAGTCTATTATCCCAACTTATTTGTGAATCAATCAATTCCATGAATGTCAGAAATTTTAAACCCTTTTTCACCACAAATATTTACCAATCCATAAATGAAAGGAGGTTTTAGCCAGCTGGGGGTCAGTCTCTTCTCCCAGGCAACCAGAGACAGGATAAGGGCCTTGAGCCAGGGGACATTCAGGAGGGAGATGAGGAGGAATTTCTTCACAGAAAGGCTTGTTAAACATTGAAACAGACTGCCCATGGTGGGGTCACCATCCCGTGATTTGTTCAAGGAAGAGCTGGACATGGCCCTTACAACTATGGCATAGAATAAGTGCAGAATAAAAGATTACAGGCAACCTCACCCCTGATGAATCACAGTTGTACTAATTACCAAAGAAAAGGAATAGCCTTGCTTGCCATTAATGGGTTGCAACTATGAAAAATAAAAAAGTAAGTGTGAGAAAAGGGGTGGGTTGGCTGGTCAGGGGGATCTTGGAGGCAGAGGGCCTGGAGAGAGAGGACCTTGGTATGGAGCCCTGAGGAAGGAGGAACAACCCAGAGAGACCCAAAGAAGAACAAAACAAGGAAGAGAGTAGATGCAGTAAAAGATCTGCTGTGAGGTCACTCTGGGTCTGATGGACCTGGAGCCTGCAGTCATAGCTGAGCTGGGTGAAAGCTGTGTTCAGTCTGCAAACCAACACTTGCAGTCTGAGTCCAGCAGGAAATAGCCAGCAGTCAGAGTCTGCAGTTGGCCCCTATGGTAGGAGCTTGCTGTAGTCAGAGTCAGGATGGCAAGGCTGTAAAGAAGAATAAACTGGAACCCTTCTCATGTTGTTGAACATCTCTACTCCTAACCAGAGGTCTCCTGCAGCAGTGCAGTTGACGAGGTAATGATCAATCAAAGGTTGCATTCAGTTATCTCCGAAGTCTTTTCCAGTGTAAATGAGATTATGATTCAATGAACATCTCAGCCTACAGAAGAATGTCTTTTTCTCAGGTAGCAAAAATCTTACATTTGTAACTAATGAATGGGTACACTCTCCTGGGCACAAACTGGGATCTGTCACCACTGGACACAAGATGACAAATATGGCTTGTGTCCTTGCACTTTCTCAAACATGTGGGGCAACATTTGTAAACCATTTTAATCCTCAGATTAAGATATTAAATATCAATGAAATGCTTCTACTTTTCTTCAGAGGATCAGATACACAATTCATATACATGTAGGTGTACACATTAATTAATTAGTTAATTAATTTCTATGGTTTTCTCCTAAGAAATTTTTATGCTTTATGAACAGAACAAAACAATCTATCTATGAATGTCTAAGTAACAGATACACATGCAACATCAACATTATTAATATAATGTGAATTATTACTCTATATTCTTGTGAATAAGCTATTTCATCCCTGGTGAAAACATCCCCAGAACATTGCAGATGGGGATTGCCAGAAGGTAAATCAGACCCCAAAATGGACAAACAGATTTCATGAGAGAAAAAACTTTACAACATTACATTTTCCTTCTATCAAATAGAGTTCAATGGAGATGTTGTGTACCCATGCTTTGTTAAAAGTTAAATTTCTATGAAGACGAAATTACGGACAGTCATGCACTGAACCAGAAACAAATCCACTTGAAAATGAAGCTAGAACAAGTACCTCTGGAACCTGATCAGGAACTCTAACTATATTAGAGTATTTAAGAATACAATCCTGCAAGAAAAGACACATAAACAAGTGACATTATTGGCAATATAAATCAAGAAGATCAGATTCTTGTGGGTTGGTCTCCAAAAGCCAAACGTTTGCTTGGGAAAGGAAAAACAATATATACTCCTTAAAAGTCAATTCCTGTTTTATAGACAGCACACTGCATAAACAAACAGCAGTGTGCAAGGACAAGACTGGTATTTAATACAGCTAATATATCTCAGATAGGCAAAACTATCACAGTTTAAATCTGCAGTTAAGATAAAAATGTAAAAGCAATCATCTTCTATACTTTTGTAACACAGAAATTTGTTTTATTCACGGTATAGGCAGGTTTGCAGACAAATCACAATTCCTTCCACATCCAAGCAAAGTTGCAACACTGAGCCTTGTGACAAGAAAAATGAGTTAACAGCAAAAACAACTGTGTCTCGTGACACGTGCGAATAAACAGAACGATACATCTTGCTTTTATTTTTTCTTTTCCTTCTCAAAAAACAATGGACACAATGTATGTGGGGACCTAGAAACTGAAGTGCAAACATCAATCAGATTGGCATTTCACAGTGCAAGGCCTCCTAGCAGAGTCTTCAGTAATATCATGGTAGTACAGATTCTTAGCAAGAGCATAGTCCCAATCTGCATCTTACATTTGCACATGCTTTGACTTCACTCATATCCTGCTCAATTCTGAAGCTTCATCACCTTCTGAAAGCAAAAGAATTATAGAGAAGCTTAGGTGGTTTTTTTTCCATTTTCAAAATATGGACGAACACAATATGTATTTCTTGCTGAGAGTTGGTGTTTTTCATTCCATCTGGGAGAAGAAAATTGTTTTAGTAGAGTTTAACTATTCTTGAACAAATAGAAGAAACAAGAGCATTGGATTTTTAGACTTTAGGAAATAACCATAGCATGTATCTTTGGATATACACCTTTTGTTACTTCAGTGCTAATCTAAATATCTGGAAAGTAGTGAGACAGGATAATATATTTAATCTCAAAGGCATGAACTAGAACTGGGCATTCCATATGTGACACAGACCAGAAATATCTCCAAGCTACAACAATCTATTTCCCCAACTGAGTATTTGGGGTCACTTCCTTAGAAACAATCTTTCCTCTGTTTTTTGCCTCGTACATCCAAAGCATCAGCACCTGATGTACCACAAGCTGCTGTCAGCTTTCCTGCAGCATTTCCAAATTATTTAAAGTTCATACCCTTTACCCAGCTGTAAGTCTTTAAGAACTATATAATTTCCTTTGAATTATCTTATAGTCATTGCTGATAGAAGTTATAGCTGCCAATCACATGAAAATATTGAAATTTCTATTTCTATTGTAAAGGAAAGAAAGAAAAAAATGGTTTTGTTCTAGTCCATCTTCTCACCTAAAAAAAAGATTTTTTTTCAAAAAGATTGAAGTGCAACATACATCATGCATTTATATTAATCATAGTTGTGAGTCTTGATTTGAGAAGATAATTTTGGACAGAATGGAGTTGCACTTTAAGTGTTATCCTTCACTTTCCACACTGAAATTAAGTGAACCAACACTTCTAAATAATATATTTAATGGGAATGTTCTTTTTATATATTTTTTTCCAAAAATGTATTTGTCTTTTTATCTACTAAAGGTTTCCTTGGTGATAAATTGCTGAAAGAACAAGAAACAATGATAATGGTATCTGAGGTCGTTTTCCTGGAAAACCTGTACTTCCCAGAGTACATTAATATTCTAAAATGTGATGTTAATTTTATATATGTGTATGACTGTGGAAATGCTGCATGTAAGGGAATATAAAACTATCTTTTGAACACAAAACAAAGCAAGACCTTAAAGATATAATGAGAAGACGATAACTTACTTGCTTTGAAATAATAGTTTTGCTAAAACTTTTAAACTATGCATGAGGGAGACTGGAAGGATTGCTGTCTCATGTGTGGTGGAAGCGACAGATTAGACCTTGCTCTGGTTGGACAAGGTTCTGCTCCACACATCCCACCCCACTAGTGTATATCCCACCCTGCAGTGGCTGCCAATTCCTGGCACAGCAAAGACAAGACTCCACACCTGCCTCTGGAGCCCCTAATCCAGCTCTTGAGAGGCCACTAGACAGGAAATCTCACCTGGGGGAAGAGTTTGGGAAAGCTGAAGGATACTTAAGCCAGAGTATCAGGCAAGTACCTGTGTTGACCCTGCCTTTTCTTTGGGTTTTGTATCAGTTGAGACACTACTGGAACCAAGAGTGGTAGCTGTATCCTTTCTGTCTTTTTCTTCTCCAAGTCTGATTGACTTAAAATCAGATGTGTTAGAGTTTGATGAATTAATGTTTTGTGAAATGTTTTTGATTATTAAATGTTATTTTAAACTTTTACCAAAGTTCCCTGATTTTCTGAAGCTGGCCAGTAAATTTTTTTGTTGTTTTGACATCTTGAGGAATATCTTGTCAGTATTTTCTCCTGTGTGTCTGACTCAAGATACATTAAAGAATTTTAGGCCCTTTTAAGAGACTCATCAAGCAAGCGCTGGGGCCTTACAATGTGAATCTGGATATCTTTTTTTTTAAAGTGGAAAAAATTCTACAACAACTCCAGGTTTTCATATTCTTGTAAGTGACGCTGGGTGGAAGAAGCTCTATTCCATACATGACAGATTCAACATTTGAAATTTTCTATTGTTTGCTATAACAGTTAGAGGTACTTTCAAACATTCCCAATATGATGATATATAGGAATGTCAATTTCTGAGTTTAAAAAAGACCAAAATTCTTTCTTACAAGAAAAGATCCACAAGAGACTAAAGGACAACCATTGGCATCTTCTGACACAAATAATTTGAAAATTGCTTTGACTCTGTTTCTGACTTTGATTAAAGAAATAATTTTATGGACTTTTATATCTCATTCAAGTCCTTCACAGTTCTTAAAATTTGAGATATACTTTCTTATTGGTTTAATTTTCCTTTCTGATTAGATTTTGCATGAACTTAAGAAATGATCTGATAAAAGCCTGTCCCTCAGCTGTACACTCTGGATTAATGGCAATCAGAGATTATATAAGCCAGTAAAAATAAAAATTTCTTTTAGATCTTTGAAATTCTACAGTTCAATGTTTAAGCCAAAGGCATAATGAATTTTTTGCTTTAAAAAAGAGATATTATAGCTTTACAATATTAACATCCAATAAACAACAAACCTTCCCCCCACCCCCCGCTAATTATTGAAACAGATGCATAACACTAACAGACCAAAATCTAAATTAAATTAGATATGGACTATTCCTAGGGTTTTGTTTTTTGGGGTTTGTTTGTTTGTTTGTTTGTTTGTTTTTAAACCAGAAGAATTGGCTAGACTTCCAAGAAATGTAGCGGCTGTTTCCAAAAACAGTGAAGGGAGAAACACCTCCAGAAATTAATTCACCTAATCCTAGGAGAATTATAAAGTGTTATAAAGGGCATGTTTTCAGAGGCTTTAATTCCTGTCATGCTCAGTGGCACTGATCATTGTTTTTTTTAAACACTGTTTGACCTGCAGTGATCTGTACATATAACGTTTTTTTAATACTATACAATTTTATAGAGTTTTTCCTTTTCATCATGGGCGCGTTAAAAGGGACTTTGCACTATTGTGAAATTATAATTTAAGTGATCATAATTGTTCTATCAGTCACTGAGAAACTGTAATCTGTTTCAGCTTGCTAAACATATTTCTTATCTACTGGGATTTAAGTGCAATGGCTTACGTCATTTCATTTTCTAAGCTCTTGCTTTGAAAGTGTCAGAAAAAAGAATACTTCACTTGGCACTTGTTGACAACCTCTGCATAACACAGTCCTTGAACACTTGAATCATCTGTCTTTCAGTTGAATGTAGATTGTCTAGAAGATTTCCTGAATTTTAAAGCTGAGTAGCACACATTTGTAATGATTGAACAAGGTCAGGCTCTTTTCTTTCTTTCTTTCTTTCTTTCTTTCTTTCTTTCTTTCTTTCTTTCTTTCTTTCTTTCTTTCTTTCTTTCTTTGTTTCTTTTCTTTTTTAAGGCATTCTTGAATGTGAACTTGTATCCCTTTTTTTTATCCCTTGAGGATTATATTGTCTCTTTTTTTCACATATGTTGTAAAATTATTTTCAAATTTTTTTCAGCTATCACATTGTCTTTGAACTTCTGTGATTGCCTTTTTT
>PYHW01009483.1:2030530-2062012 GCA_013186435.1 Turdus rufiventris
TTTTTTTTTTTTTTTTTTTTTTTTTTTTTTTTTTTTTTTTTTTTTTTTTTTTTTTTTTTTTTTTTTTTTTTTTTTTTTTTTTTTTGCTGTGTAACATTCAAGCAAAATAATTGAATTCACAAAAAATATATAGCTCTAGTTGCAAAGCTAGACTTCTCCGACTTATTAAGGCTTCAGCAATTTCATGTAGTCCTGTAACTGGGATTACTTAACTGGAAGACCCCTAAGTATAAATATTTACTAAAACACTTTCAAAATGATGGTCATGTTCAGAATTAATGGTAATGGAAAGAAAATTATAGATGTAAAATACATATAGAGTGTTGTAGTTAGATTTTAAATTCTATGCCACCACAGAATCTTAAATGCTTTTAGACGTCAAAACTCAGGAGAGCTCTAAATTTAAGAAATCATTCAGACACTCTTGACACAAGAATGAAGAACATAAAATTTTTTTTTCCTATTTATTGAGTGTATTTTATCATAATGAACTTGTTTTCTCAGGACCAATGCTAAAGGTTATCTGCAAAGTAACTCACAGCATTCAGATGACATAGAGGAATACATGCTAACAAAATTCCCCGAATGTGATAGTAGGAAACAGACATCTCTTGGAAATGCTTAAAGTGCTTTTCTGAGATGGTGTAAAAGGTTTAAAAGCTGTTTTCTGACATAGGTTTACACTTCTTGAGCTACAGGACTCAGAAATGTTCCAATAAGGCAGTTAAATAAAGTGGAAGTGTAGCAAAGCATTTAGTTCTGCAAATTAGATAAATGTTGTGGAAAGTGCATCTTCTACCACCCTGTGGCAGTTTAGAATCACTGCATATTAGCATAACTCATTAAATATATTCAACTTAATTCATACTTCCTTAATGAATTTACTCACCAAGCAACAGGAAAAGAACTCATATTGAAGGATCCCTGCCCAATTAAACATGTGCATATGCAACTAAAAAAAATGCTCTAAAATTACATGTTGTATTGGAAACATTGCCTTTTTAGCACACAGGGTCATTTTTTAGGAAAATGAAAATACATTACTATACATGTTTGTCATTATTTAATTTCTAGTAATAATTATATTGTTATGAAAATCATACATTCTGTCCTATAACCACCTAAAAATAGTTATGTTAGAAATCTGTCTTGCAATTTTCCAACACTTCAGTGTTGAAGCAGTCAGTCTTCCATCATGAATCAATATTACTTGCTTTCATTCTCCTGTATAAAGATGTTGTTTTCAGATGGCTTTTAATGGGATATATTTTGGTTTCCAAACTAAGTGTCAAGGTCATACAGGAAAAGTATTACCTAGTATCATTATTTTACTCCTGTAAGATAGCATGCTTATAGAATATAATAATAGTAATATAGTAAAATTAACATGATAATGATTTATATTTTAAGAAAATATTCTAAATTTTTATGTAATGTAATTCAAGTTTCCAGTCTTTATTTACCAGAGGTTACTAATAACACAATAGTATAATCTCAACAAAACATTAGAAAATCTACTTTTTTCCTGTTTTCATCAGGAATCTCAGTCAAATCAGTAATTTCAGAGCTATGCTAATAAGTCCTTCAGTTATGGGAATGTACCTTCTTTTTTGCTATAAATATCTTTCATTGCCAGAGAATGCTAAGAACATGACAGTAAATCAATCAAATGCTGTTCTCAAAAGCATGCCCCTTTTTCTAGAAATTATGTGTAGAGTGTGCAGGAAGCCAGGTCTGGAAGGAAATTAAATGAGCAGTTGAGAGCATGAAAATATATAACCGGTATTGTATTGCACTGGAAACATTGAACCAAAATGTTGTTCTCATTTTTTCTGGAGGTACAGGTTAGCTGTTTGAACAGTTAATTTTTTAGCTAATTCTGAATACTTTCAAGAGGTTAAGTCATCCATGATAAGCAACACTATGCTTACAAGCTTAAAGAAGGAGATGAAGTGTGAATTTGATATGATTACAAGACTATACTTACAGAAAGATAAGGATATTAGTAGTTAAGCCATATATAAAGCTTAAAATTTTCCTATTCAAAGGCAAAAGCTTCAGTGGTGTTAGGCATGATATTTTACTTGAAGAGAACTCAGAGTTAAACATTGATACGGATCTTTTTTTTATTGTTCTAAGAATAATAGAGATCATTATTAATGTCATTCATACAGTACTACATCTATATTGATTATAGACAGGATGAATGATCTCCTAAACTCTAGGTGATAGGTATATTTTCTTCTCAAGTAAATTTGTAGTCACTCCCTCCCTGCCCAGTGTTTCTATGTATTGTTGTTTTATGGTTTTATTATTATTATTATTATTATTATTAATTATTTCCTTATATTAAGCAAAATAAGGTTAAAGATTTATATAGAGATTCATATTCATGTAGAGAAACGTCACTGACGGCTAGGCTGGCACAAGCTGGTGGTTTGTATGCGTCTGCATTTGTACTGCATATGGTATGAAACTACTCATGTGTTAAACTGCTGAACAATGTGACAAATTACATTTACCATGCACCTGTGGCTACCTCACCTGCTTTGTAACCACTGAACCCTGTCCACCAGGATTTATTCTAACATTCTGATTCTCTAAGGAGCTTCACACAGAATATAAAATACCTAAAACCTCTGACAGAGAATTGCTACAACATAGTGCTTCCCCTCTGATTTTTGTTGATATGAACTTCAGAAAATGGCAAGGAATTGTACCTTTTAGCTAATATGAAGTATAATAGGATATCTATTACAGAAAGACGTATTTCAGCTTTTCAGTTTCTCAGGGGTTGTGGGAGCATAGATTGAACTTAGTGTTGCAAAATGGATGTCTTGAGATAATTCTGTTTTGCAATTTATTTTTAAGGGGTTACATCTTTATCTTGTTCTGTTTTCTGAGACTTTCTTTGCACTGTGTTAAATAATTAGACACTGTTATTTTGACTTCTGGAGAAAGCCCTCCTGTTCTTACCATCCTGTTGCCTTATCTTCACAGGTACATACATAAATTTGATACAAGATGGAAATGAAGGAAAAGTTGCAAGAAGAAAGGAAGTTTATTCCTGGAGTTCAGAAGGAGGAAGAGGATGGTCTTTTGGCCTTTGAGTCTTTTTTTTCTAATGTCCACAGAAGCCATGATGCTGTGAAATCTGAAACATCACTTTTTCTTCTTTTGTGTTTCTTTTTTATCTACTTTATTTAATTGTTTCTCCCTCAGTAAAGACCAATTTCCTAGACAGTGCTCATTCCATTTGATCCATAGCGGTTCTTGAAAGAGTTCGAAGAGGAGGATTTATATGTTGATTTATTCTTGATTTTGATATATGTGAGAAACAAGAGGTGTTTTTTAAGGTAGCAACTCACACATCCAATCAGTTCTACCCTTCTCACTTGCAGATTTACCGTCTTCCAGGTTTTGTACACTTGATAGGCCTGTGAAGCCTTTTACAAATGCTATAGAGGTGATACTTCTGCTTAAATATGTGGCACTGAGGAAATCTGTGTGAAGTTCTTCCCACAGCCTTGTTCCCTCTGCGAGCTGCTTGTAGCCCTTTGCTTGCAACTTGACCTGTGGTTTATGTAGTGCTAAAGATGCTACTCGTTCTTTGCATTTACTGTATGCTAGCATGCAGTGATTTCGACAGGGATAGTTATTTTTCTTTGCAGTAGTAAGTATGGGACTGTCTTTTGGGTTTGGGAGCAAAAGCAGCTTTAAATAACACAGATGTTTCAGCTGTTGCTGAGCAGTGCTTACACAGCCTCAAGGATCTTTTCTGCCTCTCACCCCACTCCATCAGTGAGGCTGGGAGTGCACAAGGAATCGAAATGGGGCACAGCCTGGACAGCTGACCCCAACTGACCACAGGGATATTCCATGCCACATGGCATCATGTTCACCATATAAAGCTGGAAGATGGAGGAGGAAGCAGGGGATGCTTGGAGTGACAGTGTTTTTCTCCCCAAGTGATCATCACACAGATGGGGTCCTGCTTTCCTGGAGATGGCTGAACAGCTGCCTGCCCATGGGAAGTGGTAAATTAATTCCTTGTTTTTCTGTGAACACAGCTTTTGCTCTACCTATTAAACTGTTTTTATCTCACACCATGAGTTTTCTCACTTCTACACTATCACATTTCTCCCCCATCCCAGAGAGAGAAGAAAGGAGGGGAAGTGTGAGAACGGATAAAGTGTGGGGCTACTGACCAAGGTTAAACCAGTGGAGTCATAATATTTTGATATTTAAAATTGTTCATTCATCTATATATATGCCTGAAGTCCATGGGATTAGCATTGTTATGATTGAACAACTACCAACTATTTCTGAGATATAAAAAAAATAAACTATAATGAAAAATTAGTCAATTATTATGTAGATATTTGTTCTCAATTCCTATGGTTCTTTATATCAGAACTTACTTTAAAAGCTAAAATGTACTAACTTTAAAAATGTTTTATCTTCATTTTCAAATGGATTTCTCTTTTTTTGAGTGAAAAACTGCACCTAAAATCTGGAACCTCCTTGAGTCAGAAGTTCAAAAGAAGTTTTAAAAAGTCAGTTCCAACTTATGATACTTGATTTCAGATAAGGGGAAGATTAGACCCATCTTTCTACATCAGAGGTTTTCTTAGGTTTTATGTAAAGGGGACAGAGACACAGGTGAGTCAGAAACACTGCTCTAATCCACATAAATACATAATCATGTTTTGATGATGCATTGTCATGTATTCCACTCTGATCTGCGTACAGTGAGAGGTCTCCTGTTATTTCACCATTATTCCTTTATTAGATTGGAAGTTTCTATACCAAGAGGACTTTTTTCTTCTTCTGTATATAAAATTAAGACTAGGAAAAAAAGGAAAACCTGAGCTAAATAGGTGTATAGTAGGATTGTAGCAATTTGTTTCTGAAATTGTACAAGTTGAAAAAAAAATTGTAGCAGCTCAGAATATTATTAATACAAAGAGGGAAAAACAATGTTCTTAGATCCTAAGAATGTTCTTAGATCATCCTTTTCCAGCTCAGAAAATTGCATGTTTACCATATGTCCTTAATTTCTTTGTTAACACTCCAAATAGCTGTAATTAATATTTTAATCCTTTTGAAAGCAATAATATAGAATAGGGAATTTCAGTTAACATGTGTTTGCCTTACTTGTAAATAAACTTTGCTTCTGGCTTAATGTATAGCCCAACAGAGTATTTCATTGAGGTGTCGGGTGGTTAGAACAACAGTTTTGTATCTTGAAGGATGGAAAGATGTCTTCATGCAAAACATTATTACAAGATGACTACGTTGTCCTGATTTAAACCAATTTATTTGGTGCAACTGTAAAATATTGAGTGATTTATATTTTTCTGTTGAACTTGTTGGTCAACCTACACAAAATTAATTTATCAAAAAAGATATTATAAAATATTAATGATCAATGTATTACTTAAAAGTCACAAATGAAAGGCAGTTTTAAATATAGTTTTTCAATATTTCTTTTAATTTTCTAATTATATAGTACTGTTGATTTAAAAAAGAACAAAGGTTGATATAAAATTTGAAAATATATATTCCAATTGAATGTAAAGGAAAATTGTAATGGAAGCAGTAGTTCAGTGAAAAAAATTATGATGATTTGGGTGGGGCTTTAAAGAACTAGTTCCCTTTACACAGCCAAAATGAACTAAAGAAGTCTGAAGATAAATGAGAATCAGCTTCTTAACACCTACTTTTTCAGGTAAGTCAAGGCCAGAAACAAGACTGATACAAGCCTAAGGTCCATCCAGCAAGCAGCACCAGACATAGAGGTGTAGACTGGCACTTGCTCCACAGCTGCCCTGGTACAAGGACTGATGCCTTGGGCTGGGCAGTCTGGCATTCTGGGGCATGGGCAGGGTGGAGGTAGGTCCCCAGAGGAGTGTGGGCATCAACCATGATGCCTTTGAGCATCCTTAGGGCCTGGACAAAGAGAGAAGTCTTTCAGGATACAGACATGTAAGACCAAGACTCACTCTGGGGACAAAGTTGAAATCTAGTTCTCTAATTGCCTTCATAAGTAGTCTCATTACATAAGTTTTTATGCAAAATCTGGTCTCCTCTAATTCTTCTGTCTTCAAAACAATGAAGTTTGTGTACTCTCGGAGGATTGTACTACATTTTAGATCCTAAACAGATCCCTGAGCCTAGGCTGAGGAGTAGCAAAAATTCAGACATGCTAGGGTTTTATTTTCTCTGCTTTAAGCAGGTGCCTATATTTCTACAGGTTTTCTATTTTTGTTTGTCGAAGCATTTATGTCTCCCCATCAATTCTATGAGGAGTGTAAACATTTTATATAGTTGGTTTGCATCATTCCACTGAGGCTTGGGTTTTTAGTTAAAAACCTAAAATAAATAATCCAGATTTTCCTGTACTGCAGATGTTACAAATTCTGTGGGCTGCTATAAAATTTACTGAATCACGCAGAATCATGGAATATTCTGAAGAAGATGAACATAAGACAAAGGAGACACACATAATCTCTTGTTTGGAATCCTGCTTCATAATGGATGTTTTGAATGAATAATGATGGATGGTTTGAAAGCTCAGATAATATTCCACTACTATAGCAAAATTAATTGCTTGTGTCTAATTGCTGTAGACTAAAAATGTTATTATTGGCAAGGTAATATTCTAAGGAAACAGTCATGTTCACATCATGACTTCCTGTATGTCCTTTTGCTTTTATGAGTCATGCATTTCTTTACCTTATTATTCCCTCACACTTCTGTAGTCTATGTGCTGAAGGATTTTGTATTCCATTTTCTTTTAATCTCCACTTGTGTGCTATGTAAACCACTATTCTTGCTACTGGCAAGGACACTTTTATGCAATACAGCTGCTTCTTTTTCTATTGTTAGAATTTGCAGTGGAACCAAGGTCTGGTCTTAGGTTTGCATCAGGATCATTTACTTAGTTTCTTTCAATGCAGAATGTTTTCTTATGTTTGCCAGCTTGTCTTTTGATCATTATGATATAATCACTATTTGTGGCAGCTCAGTAGATGTACTTGTCACTTACCTCCCTATTTTGTTTCTGTCATGCTATCCATATTTGTTTTTCACAGTACTTGCATTTACTTCTCACAGTTACAGTTGTCAAAATCTCTTAGGCTTGCTGTTCATCAACTTTCTGGTAACTATTTTATTTATATAATTTCCTAAAATTGTTACAGCATCTAATTTTACAGAGTTTAACTTGGAGGAGGAGGGAGAGGAGAGAATTATATTTTTTTTTTTTGTAATTTGTGAGATCCAGACAATTTCACTTCCCATTCTGACATCTCAGTAATCTTTGTCTTTTTTTCACTTATAATTTTAAAGGCTTTTTATGTCTGGTAGGACAGAAGGCCTCTCCAGATTTAGAAAAAGAGTAGATAAAATAATGCTGAAAAGAGTTTAAACTGAGAATTCCTAAAGTATATAGTTTTTGGCAAGCATTACAGGAAAATGAATTCAGAGATTAAAATATCATTTACTAAAATTTGGTCAGTGGTGCTGAAGGATGCAGAACTTGAAAGCAGTATATAGCTATAAAATTAGACAAAAAAAAAAAAGAAGAAGCAGAGTGAAAAAACCCCAAGAACTAAAAAAGGATGGATCAACAGTTATGAGGATGTTGCAAAGCTTTATAGTATGTGTGCTGTTTCAGAAGTGATTTTTTTTTTTCAAGTAAAAACTTGTGGATAAACTGTACATAGTTATGTGTAACACCTTTTGGTACCTGAAAAGACTAACGAAGTCCACATGGCTTGGTCTTTCTCTCTGTGAACTGTACTAAGGATTCGAACAGCTGATGCTACAAGCCTATTTCGGCTGAAAATCAGCATCTTTTCCTGATACCCTTAAAAAAAAGAGAGAGAATTAAATATATCCACCTACCTGAGCTCCACACTGTGTAAACCAAGAATACTTGCTTGTGAAAAGGAAATGCATGGATTTGTGGCTCAGACAATTAGACTTAGTTTCCAGGGATACGCTCTAACCACTCTAACCATAGTGTCAACAATTTTCTCTCCCAACTCCTGAACCTGAGTTAAATAATCTAAGTGCACGCAAATTCATATAAGATAAATACACTC
Organism: Turdus rufiventris; assembly: GCA_013186435.1. Classification (NCBI taxonomy): domain Eukaryota; kingdom Metazoa; phylum Chordata; class Aves; order Passeriformes; family Turdidae; genus Turdus; species Turdus rufiventris. The sequence goes on from PYHW01009483.1 coordinate 2,038,642, forward strand.
TTAATTTGTCCATATGTGACTAAAAATTAGGGAGCAGGAGTAAGGAGCAGCAATGAAGACTTGAAGAAAGTAAAATAAAGTGGTTTGAAGTGGTCTCTGAAGGATCTCCTGCTCCACCAAGTGTAACTATGTCCTAGATTTGATTCGGTCAGCTGTGGCATTTGATTAGCAGGATCTTAAATATCTCCAAGGAAGGAGATCCCATCACTTTTTTCATCATGTATTATTTATAATGCAGTATTTTGCTGATGACTTTTTTTCCCAAAGTCCAGTCTGAATTCCCCAAGACAAAATTGGCCTTTGCCCTTTTTTACACATTCCTCTACTGAGAAGAGTCAGGTTACACTGTGAAGCATCAGTCACATACCTTTAGAGTTTTTAATCTGATGCTGTCCTTGTCAGATTAAAGAAGTGTTTTAGATACATTAAAGTGAACTTTTATGTGTCACATTTACTTACCTGATATTCAAAATTTTATTTTATTGAAGTTATAGAAAGCCATTAAATTCAAAATTAAGAGACAATTCCTGTTACTAACAAATATATTACCTAAAGGTTTCGTAAATAAATTCACATTATAAGATAATGATACCAAATATTTTTCTTCAGGTGTAAGAGTACTTTGAGAAGACCTTTTGTTGAGGCTTTTAAAATTTATTTATCATTCAAAGGAATATAAAAAATAATTAAGTAGTCATAAATATCACATTTGTACAGAAGTAAAAAAAAAATATGGCTAGCATATGCATTATTGAAGACTACTTTGGTAAAATCTAGCCATTGAATATTTTTTCTCATTAAATTCACCTCATTTTTATGTTAATGTCTTTAGAAATGTCAGTTCAGTACCTTCACTGTTACAAACTTTTTGAATAAGTAGCCATAAATAATGAATTAGTGGCAATATTGTTCTAATAACTTACTTAGGCCGTAATTAATTCACAGCTTTAGGCATATTTAAATAAGGGTCTGCTTTTAAGTTTGTAGCTTTCAACAGAGCTTGTCTTAGGCTGGTAAACACAATCTGGGTAAAAAAAGACCAAAAAAAAGGCGAGCCCAGGAAAATTCCCACAGTTCTCATGGCCTCATTTTGCAAAACCTAATCTGTAGGAACCATACGCTGCGAAATAAATTACCTGCAATATCTGAGCCCACACAGCAAATTCCTTCACCCCCTCTTTAATTCACTATCAACTTTATAATAGCCATCTCTGGGTTCTTCGTTGTTATTCCCCAATTCCTGCTTTTCATGCAGAGGAGTTAATGGGGTTATAATTTCATAATTAAAGCAGATAATTTTAATTTCTCTGATGACTCTTTATTATGATAATCTTGTTAAGATTATGGTGTTCATTTGTTGCTGTGAATGATCATTTGGTTTTTGTTGAAACTGTCTGCCACTAAATAATTAAGCAAGCAGAACATTCAAACCAGCAAAATCTTGCTGTTAATGGAAGACCAAAGTCAGAGTTAACTCTCTGTAAACCTATTAAGGGATTCAGACATAAAACATACCAGATTTACTGTCAGCCATCAAATAAGAGATAAAGCTTCATTAACTGAGTATCTAATTTCACATTTAATGAAGAGCTGGCCTCCTAGATTGGATGACAGCGCAGGCTTTCGTAGGACAACAAACATAAAATGAAATGCTTCTAAACTAATTACGCAGTTAATCCAATAGGAGGTCCAAGAAGTGAGGTTCTGGAGAGGAATGTCTAGCAGAGGAATAGTCCTGACTAAAATTTTGCCTCAGTTGCTTTAGTTGTCTTCTGCAGTGTAACATCATGTGTGCTTTAAAGAGAAATAAGTGAATTATTATTTCATTCTCTTGTTTGCTGAGTTTTTGTGCACATGGGTCTCCTTTACATTAAATTTTTGTGGTCAAAGATAACTGAAATAATAAATATGGTACATCACAGTGTGACAATACGTGCCTGTGCAGCATAGAGAGCTCCTTTGCAAACACTGTATACGTTATGTCAGTATAGATATTTCTATTTGTTTAAAGGTTTTTGCAAACAAAACACTTTGGTGATTTTTATGAAGCTGCTGTTTTGTTTATAGAGGCATAAACCACAGAAAATTCAAGATTTCCAGATTAACTTTTGGTTCTTTATTGTGGGATGTTTAGGTGGGTCAGGTTTTTTTATTTAAAAAGCATTTGAAACTAAACTACCTCTTGGGCATGTGGGGATGATGGGGACAGGACATCACAGATGGCAGAAAGGGAAAGAGACACAGATGAAGACAATTCCATGCAATGATAAACATTTTGGCTTTGGAAAGCTGGCCATAAATATTTTCAAGTCTAGTGGGAAGTAGAAATGACAAAAATACTAAGATTGCATTTCTGCATTTATAACAACATTGTTGTAATAAATGAAAATATTTCTTGAGGTTGTACATATTCACCAAGATTTTAAATAAAATTTTACTTATATGACATTCTTAATAAGCTTAATAAAAGGAAAGATATTGCTACTTAGAAATAAACAAAGGTAGATGTGTTTAAAGCAAATGTAGAATTTGATATATTATGATAAAAGCATGCATTTTCAATAAATATTCCAGTTGCTGTCATAATTTCAATGCCTCAATAGGAATATATTTGCTTACGAAAAATTCATCCTCTAATCATGTATTAGCTTGATGCAGTTTCAACTTTTTGCTAACTTCCATATGTAACTATATTCCAAGGGAATTGATGTATGGAGTTTATAAAGGACAAATAAACACATAACCAACATTTTTAAAAATATTATATACATTTCCCAAAAAATATTCATGTGTAAACACGAAACAGTTGATATGTAATAAAGCAACATAAAACCCTAAAAGTGGAGATCATTCCTTTTACCTAGTAAATGTCTTGCATGTCATTCTAACAAATAATTTTGTTGTGATGTGTGTTTCTGATCATTTTGTGTATCTTATGATCTTCGGCATTTTCCATGTTCCTAACAAGATTTTCAAGTGTCAGTATTTACTGCTGTCTTGAGGACACTAAATTCAGCTTCTATGTGGATCTGCTATGCTTTAACCATAAAATATATCTGCTAGTGAATCCACACAACAAGAACCTGAAAACAAGAAGAGAAATTCTTCTGTATTTTTTTTTCATTTTATGAGAAGTTACATTAGTGACATGGTGACTGCATGATGATTTACTTCTGGGATAGGAAATCTGCAGTCTATGAAGTAACTAATATCAATATCACAGGAAATGAACACTAAATACATTTTTACTGAGTGTTGATAAATTGCATTTGGTCTATTATAATTAATTTTTGCCCATGTGGATCCTAAATTAAAATAGAAAATCCCATCTCAAAACGAAAGGATAGCTGTCTCCCATATTTTATACATTATGGTGAAATTGGCTCTGGTAAATCTCATGAGCAATTGGCTATCTGAACTAGGGCTATAAGAACATCCATAAAGCAAACTACACCTACAAATGTTGCTTCCCTGAATTATATGCAGAAAGAAACTGCTTATGAATGAAGACAGAAAAACTGTCCTCTCTTAATTGTGGAACTTTCATTCTGGAGGCTGTTTAGAGGTCTCAGTGTGCACTCTAGTTCTGTTATCCCTGGAATGCCTTTCCCAAATGCATGAAAACTGAAAGCCTAATAACCCCAATGAGTTTTCCTTGAAACCTCTGTGGAGGTAAACACATACTAAAGAATGGCACAAAATGTACATAGAGAAGACTTTTATTCATCAGATTATTTTCATCTACACTAAATAATGCTAATTTCATAGGGCATGTTTCAAATGGCACATCTGATCCCAATATCTGCCTATCAGGGATTAAATTCTTTGCTGTTAATAGAGATTATCACACCCTAATTCATGAGATTTAGAACCGAAATGAGGAAGAATTCTCAAGGTGCAGAGAATATTCAGCATGCTTAAGAGACACATACTATAGCTTGTGGGTGATGCATTTTCTTGTTCGTGAATTAGCATGAAGGATAGTTCATTGAAAACATTCACAACTAATTTTAGAAGAATTATTTAAAGCCATACAGATGACTAACCACTGAACTTTACTTAGCATGTAACAGTAGGAAATACTGTGCTTTCAGGAACAAAATATCCAGAATTATTGCTGTGTCTTGTTTTCTTAAAAGGTCCCCAGACTCCTACTTTTCAGAGGTCTACCCATCTCTTTGGATAATGGTTTCTGCTGACGACTTCAAGCAAATAAAATAGTGTACTTTTTTTNTTTTGCAAAGACAAACATTAAAGAAATGCTTTGAAACTAAGTTAGTGGGTTTAGGTCTTATCTGTAAAACCAAATATTAGATTAGACAGAAAAGAGAAAGACAAGCAGAAGGTTAGCAAGGGTGTATATGGCAACCACCGCTGCAAGCCTGCTGCACAAAAGATTTGTAAATCAAGAACCCACCTGAGACATGGCACAGCTTTATAAGGTTAGCTCAGAGTACTAAGAAGGGCCCATGAAAAGGCTGTTGACAGATAAGAAATCCAGATTGCAATCTGAGGGACACATGATTGTTATGTTAGAAGAAAGTACTGAGGCACATCTGACAGTCTGAGAAAGATTAAGGTGCTGTAGCCCTATGCCCCAAGGTCCAAGAGTTGCAAGTTATAGTGAGTAATAAGATCTTCCCTCAGCCTCTCAGTTCCTCATTATAAGAATTGTGCTCCTGATTTTTCACCAGCTCCATCGTCCTTTTCTGGACATGTTCCTGTACCTCAGTGTCCTTCTTGCAGTGACAAGCCCAGAACAGGACACAGGATTCGAGGTATGACCTCCACATTGTCGAGTACAGAGGGACAATCATTGCCCTGGTCCTGCTGACCCACTATTGCTGATACAGGCCAGGATGCCATTGGCCTTCTTGGCCACCTGGGCACAACTGGTTCATGTTCAGCTGGCTGTTCATCTGCACCCTCAGGTTCTTCTCCACCAAGCATCTTTCCAACCACTCTTCCTCAAGCTGTGTTGTGGCATGAGGCTGTTGTGACCCAAGGGCAGATTGTAGCATTGACCTTGTTGAACCTCATACAGTTGGCCTAGGACCACTGGTTCAGATTCCTCTACAGAGCCTTCTTACCCTCAAGACATATGTTATTGAGCTCTCAAAAGATATTTCCTGAAGAGTCCAAATGAAATGCAGTGAAATGTAGTCTTATTTTTCATTTTTTTCTCCCTCTTCTCAGGAGATCACACTGTTGCAGCAGCCAAAGTCATCCTCAGCCTTCACATGTTCAACTACTGTTTTTTGTTTGTAAATTTGAGGACCAGTGTAATGTCTTCAATTATCAGTTTCTTGATCACATGTGACAGGAAGATGTTGTCAACATAATCCTGAATAGTTTTTGTCTTTCTGTGCTGTCCTTCCAGAAGAATTCAGGATGGTTATGCCACACATGAGGATCAAAGCTTGTGATAGTGAAATATCTATTTTTTCCTGACTAGACAGTCTGCAGCAGATAACTTCAGTATCACATCACCCCTGCTGCTCTGCTTGCTAGCCCTGACTCAGAAGTTCTCAGCTGGCTCATCATCATTCCCTATGCAAACCTCCATCAGTCCTGCTTCTCACGTACATAAAGAGCAATTCCCTTTTTTCATCTACTCAGCATGAGTATACCAACTAATACCTTGTTTCTGACACCTGCTGCATGACCAGCCATTAGCCCTTTCTCTCTTCACTGGCAGGACTGATGAGAAAAACATCAGGCTTCCATATTCCAGAGGTTTCAGGGATCCTTTTCTACAATCAAGACACAGATCCTGTTCTGTAGTTAGGACTCTGCAGATGGAGCAGGTGCTGCTTTCCTGGTGCCAGAAATCATGAACTTCCAGGTTTTACTGTCGCAGGAGCCTCTGTTTCTGTTCCTGAAACTCAAACTTTGGAAAAAAAAAAAAAATGAAAAAGACTTCTGAGTTAATAGCAGGAGGATAAGACTGTATCATGCAACTGTAAATGAGTAATTGGATAATGGCTATGGCAAAGAATGAATATAAAGATACTTTACAACTTTATTTTTGCATGGCAATGTTGTATGCTGGGAAGCATACTACAGAAGTCCTGAGGCATTGCAAGATTCATTGATTTGATCGAGTATGGTTTATAGAAATGGTACATTTCATAAAGGTATATTCAGTGAGGGAGAGAGAGCAAATGATTTTTGAAGATGTTCAGAATAGGCAAGTTTCTAGGCATTTTAGTTAGTGAGACTAGGCTTGTCATGAAGCTTAGAATCTTTGACTAGACCTAAATAAAACACACAATAAAATTTTTAGTCATTTTTATGAGGCTTACTTAGATTTTAATTTTCTCTAAACCAGCAGGATTTATTATGTTAGATTTATAAAAGGATTATTTATTTAACCCATCCATATAACAAATAAAATCTTATCACTTATTAAATGGAGAAGCTAATGGACAGAAATTAAAGTTTGAAGCTAGTCCCTTCATAGAGAAATGACAAAAAAACAAACTCGAAGAAAACCCAAACCAAATCAAATCCAACTAAGCCAAACCTAAACAAAATGAAAGAACCCAACCCAAACCAGTCAGCCAAACAAAAAAACCCAAGAAACAAACAAAAAAACAAAGACTCAAAAGAAACACAGTGTTTACATAACAGTCATTGTTATTATAGAACGTGATTTTATCAAATAATTTTTTGTCAGTGACAATGTTGTCCAATCGTGATGCCCTTCTTAATGATTAAAAACTGCTTGGTACCAGTTATGGGACATCTATAGGGTTGTTAATTTTTGAATATGGAACTGTGGATTTTGAAGATGTTCTTTCCTACTGTGTCTACCATCTTGCTAATACAGCCCAGAGTACAGCTGACCTTTTTCCCTCCATTGGAAACCTCCTGGCTCATGTTGATGTTCAGCTCCTGCATCCTTCATTAAAAAGATATTTTCTTGCCAGTTGACTCCAGCTTGCATTGATATGTTGGGTACCTCTCCAGGTACAGGGCTTGAAAATTCCCTTTGTAGTTTACACTCTTGATAACCCACTTCTCTGTTTTGTTGAGATCTCTCCGAATAGCACTCCTGTCTTTTACTTGTTTCTTTACATGCCTCCCTATCCTTAAAAGGGGAAAACGAAATAATTGTTCCTTTTTTAAGATTTTAAATGTAAAATACTCTTTTAAGTAATGAATGTGAGTTTCAGGCTGAGGAGTAAAAGCAATGACCCTGTGGCATACTTTTAATTGACTGATTTTGGCCTTTTGCAGTACGGCACTGGAAGTTGTGTAGAGCATTAGTAAATTAGAGACTTTGCCCATTTCCTATCTATGAAACAAAGATACTTGTCTTTTGGACTCACTCCAGGAGACAGGCAATTCATTTTGAATTTTTATAAGTCTGAAAATTTTAAAGATAAGTGTCTTTTGGCTCTTTATCTCACTCCTGATTTAAACTTCATCTGGCTTTTATTCTGCAAAATGCCTTCAGCTCATGGTATGTATTGGAAAAAATACTTGAATCCACAAGCTCCTTCCCCTGGTTCCAGTCCAGGTGTTTTTAGATTTATTTTACTTCTTGACTTGGAAAAAAGATAAATTAGCTGAATGCAGTTAGATAAATAGATGGTTAGTTTATTTGCACTTATATTAAATTTTGTGCATTACTTACATTACCATACATAAAATGTCATTAATTTGATATGTTGTAAATTCAGATGTAAGATGTACTTGTAGAAAATGAATAAAAAGCAAGATGTGTTAGCAACACACAAAAATTATTACAATCTGATTCTGAAGCAAGAAATTAGAAGCCATCATTATCATCAAATCTCCCTAGTAAATTATTTGAGATGCTGACCTCTCACTGTAGACTGAACCCCCTCTCATTCTTTCCCCCATGGGAATGACTATTCTTAAAACCTTCTATGCACTGAAAGTGTGAAGGAGGGTTTTACATCTAAAAATTATTTGAAATGTGGATGTAACTGGACAAATCATTGGAACTGAAGAGTGTTAAAAATATTTTCTAAATTATTGTAGAGGAGTCCTTAGAAAACTGCAAATTTTTAATTAATATTTTGTCAGTTTATAGTATTGGCATTTATTTGTCTTATTGCTGGTTTTGATCATGGTTGTATAGTTCACTGACTACTAATTAATTGCGTTGATAAATCATGTTAATAAATCCACAGATTACAAACCCTAAACTGTTTTAAACCATGCTACTTGATATATGTAGGAAGATACTTGAAAAACACAGAGATGATTCTTTGTTTTACTGTACCTTTGACTTTAGCTTCTCAATGAATCAGGTACCTGTGCATACTGAGACATTCCTCTGAATTTTTCTTACTATGCATTTCTTACAATAGATCTTTGTATCATTCTGGGACTTGGATACCAGGTTTCCCACAAATGGGGAAGTACAGCTCTAGTCTAATAATGCTGGTGATAATTTGATGGTAATTCTTTCACCTTTCTCCAGAATCGTTTCTCAACCTCTTGTTTGGAGAGAAAGCAAGCAGCCTTCCTTGACTACTGGTTTGTAGTCTTTGCCCAGAAGAGAAGGGTGGAAGGTAGCTCTTTAATGAGGCCTTTCTCTTCCTGCTTAGCTTCTAACCATGATACCAACACCAAAAAGAACAAAAGAAGCTTTATGCAAAGTTTTATTTAGGTACTGCTGAAGATATACATGTAACAAAGAAAACAGCGATATTTTTGTAGATATACAAAGAAAGCAATCAGAACTACTTCTATTTATAATTACGTATTTTTGCTTTAATGGGCAGAATACTGATTTTATTTATTTATTTGCAAAAATTCATCAAAATAGTAGATATTCAACAATAGTTTAATAAATTTATATTCTGCATATCTTTTATATTTGATGAGTAATGAGATCTGTGCCATAAGCAAAGGTAAAATATAAAGTAAAACTGCTGAAAAAAAGGGTGGTTTGAGAATATTTACGGTAAAGCCTAAGTATTATAACAACACTTATCTGTGAACTTAACTGTAAAGTGACTTTCACAGCCTGAGGTTTTGGTTGAGAATTCAATGCTTTGTTTACTGCATGATCTAACTAATCAACAAAACCAAATTTGCTGCACACGCTACAGGACATCTCTGGTTCTGCTTGCTGAGAAAGAATTTGTCTTTGTAGAAGTATCACACATCATAAACAGTGTGATAGCTGCAGTTGATATTCTAGTCATTTAGCATAAATTCAAAAGAGTGCATCTGAAGTCATTTGCTAGTGGTTTGTGTGCTGTAGTTAATGAACCACAGAAAGGTATTGTTGGAGCAAAGAGACTTGGATATTGGGTATATTTTGACATGCTTTAATGTATAAAGAGAAAAAATTACATTTCTCACTACGCTGGCAATAAGAAATGCTCTATTGCTGTGGTGAAGCTATAGACTCTTGTTGAGACTAGAGTCATGGAATTTAGAGGCTTTGCATTCTTTTTGGCTAAATATTAGTATTATGAACTTCATATGCCCTCTACCCCCAATAAAGGAGAATAATGTTAGGCTACAGAGATAGGCAAGTCACTCAGCCACTGATATGACCTGGCCTGATATTAAGCTGACTGAACAGGATATGAAAAACTACTATTTGTGACATGAAAAATTTTTGGATGTAATAGATAACAGTACAACAGCTGGCAAATGTTAACGATTGCAATATGAAGGACCATCACATTTCACAGTTGCTTAGGGGGCAGTTATGTGAGAACTGACTAAATATCAAAGACTGCTGGCAGGGGATACTGGGGACCTTTATAGAAGTAGGATTTTCTGATGTCAACAGCACATTAATAACTAGATCTGTAATACTGTAAAGGTCAGAGATTACCTTGGTAATGGTATAAGAAATAGAAAATTTGGGTGCATATATAGCAAAATTGAGACTAAAGGCGAAAAGTAATTAAATGACAGTTACATGCTTTGGATGAGACGAGAAGGGGAAAGGGAGCTATGAGGACAGCTAGAAGCATTCAAGAAATGGGAAAGAGATAACAAGCTATGTGATCGGTACTATTGGGAGATAGTCATTTGGCAAGCCACAAGCCTTGATGGTGATCTCCACAGTCTAAGTCAGGGTAATAAACTAGAATTTTCTGACTATACATACTTCCACAAGTAGAAATGCCAGAGAGCAATGTGCTGACACATGGAGACATCTCAGGTTGCCCATTTCAGGTTTGGCAACACTAATATTTATGTACCACTTCCTAGAAGAATTTGACTGCAGATGTATAGAAAACTAACTTTGGAAAAGATACAAGAACAAACCTCAAACAGAACTTCTCAGTTCATAAAGACTGTATAGCATTTTTAATAGACTGGGGGAGAGTGCCATATGCTCCAAACCTTTCATTAATGAAAATCTGTAAAACAAAAATATTTTGTAAGAATAGGAAAAACATAGTTTACGTCGCATTACAGGAATAGAGTAGATAATGTCTTCAAATGTCTTTAAATCTTATTTTTTTCATAACTCTAATAATGTTCTTTGTTATTTTTAACACAAATTCAGTAAAAATTTGTAAGAAAACATATCGTACAGCTATTCTGAATACCTTTATCTGATGATGTGTATGGAACTACGTATTTTATGCCTGTCCACTCATTCTCTTATAAATCCTGGTTCAATATTCATCCAACACGTGCATTTCTATAGTTTGACCTAAAAATTAATTGCAACTTTTCAGTGTATATTGACTTGCTGAAGCAGAACTTCATTGATTTATCAGTAGGACTACATAAAAGATGAAATTATTCACCTGGGAGTATCAACAGAATGTCAGTGAAGAATGTGTTTGTTTTCTGCCTGTAATATCTCAGTCTTGAAATAACACATATAAATAAAATGCAAGAACAGAAAGTACAGCTTTTTCTTTTTCCCTGTTACTCACGCCAACTTTTATTTTTTACCTTCTCTTTCAAACAACCTGTTATACAATAAACTTTCTCACTATCTTCAGAGAGAATTCCTGAAATTATGATTTCTTTTTGTTGTGCATCATTGCACTTTTGCAGATATTTCATTCCAACTTTCCTTCTTCTTGCACACTTCAACAAAAGGCTGTTAGAGAGCAGCCCTTGGTCATGTTAGAAGAGGTTTTGTTTATCTAGACAGTGAAATAATCACAGTTAACATCAATGCAAACAAGGAAGAGTATTTTCAAAAAGATCCGTTAATTTCATTTTGAGATAAAAAGCCTATCAGAAGAATTCTACAATGAAATTGAAATCATTATGATTTTAAAAACTTTGTGATTTTTAACCAGTTGCTGAATATCAATAGCAAAAGCAACAGTATACTAACAGTATCATAACTTTACAACCAGATGCCCGTGAGAAAAGCTGAAAGCAACAGAAATTATAAGCTTTTTTTCCTTACTTCGTTTGCACTAAGCTCTTTTAAAACAAATTATCTTTTGAACTCTTTTTCCTATGTTTTTTTTAAACAACTAAATCTCCCACTGGCTCTACTCTGATCACCTAAAAACCATAATCATAACCAGTTACCCCCTAAAGGCTATAAGGAGCTGCAGTGTGCAATACTCCCAACTACTTGAACGGGTCTGATTTTAAATTTCTCATCCTGGTGGCTGATAGAAAAATTTTTTCTGATGCCTTCAGAAGTTTTATTTTTTAGTTTTCTTTTGTAAGAATATTGGTTTCCTCTTACTTTTATAGGATGCAGGTGTGAGAAGGATCTGGGACTGGACAGACACATGGGAAAGTTCCATTTATCTCCAACCCATCAACCACAGGGCATGACTGAGCCCCACAGCCAAGGGTGTGACATCTTAGGGAAGGTGTATTTAAGGAGTGAGAAGTGAGGGAAAAACATGAAACAGTCCTGCAGACACCAGGATCAGGGCAGAAGAGAGGGAGGAGGTGCTCCAGACTCCTGAGCAACCTGTCATGCATGCGTGATGAGACAGGCTATCCTCCTGCAGCCCTTGGGAGATCCTATTGGAGCAGGTATGCATACTGCAGCTTGTGGAGGACCCCATGCCATAGCACCTGGATGCCTGAAGGAAGCTGCAGACCGTGGATAACTCACACAGGAGCAGTGAGATGGGGGAGAGAATCTGAAGATTAAAAGTGTGATCCAGGTAAAGACAGTTTAATAGGTGAAGAGAAAGCTGCATGCACAAGTTGTTCTGCCATCAAAAGGAAAGCAGGGCTCCATCACGCATAACGGTTTTGTGGCATCACCTGCCCCTACCTTCCCTCTTCTTCCCCCACCTTTAAATGCTGAGCACGATGCCATATGGTATGGTCATTTGGTGTCAGCTGTCCCACCAGTGTCCCCTCCCAACTCCTTGTGCACCCCGAGTCTCCTCACTGTAGCAGTGGTGAGAGAAGTAGAAGAGATCATGACTTTTTGCAATTACTAAAACATCCCTGGACCACCAACAGTTTTCAGCACAGCCCCACTCTAATTGCAATTAGTAATAACTATTAGTTAATAATTAATAATAGTCAATAACTAAGTTATTTTTCCCCAAATCAAGTCTTTTTTTGCTTGTGGCAGTAATTGGTAAGCTATTGCCCTGTCCTTTTTTGAACTCATAGGCTTTTCCATCTTATTTTCTTCCCCTGTTCCATTGAAAACAGTAAGTGAGCCAGCCAAGTCTAACTCTGTATGCACTGCATAAATGCAGATTTTTTTTCCCTAAATAAATAAAATAATACAAAACAAGTAGATACTCTTGGCTTCCTTATTGAATATGGTGTCTTTCCTTTTGGAAATCAGGCTTAATAAGAGTTCACAGAGGAATCAAATCCAGAAACAGATAGATATTATGTAGAAAAGTAAATATTATCTTCTCTAATTTAACCATGTCCCTGCTAGTTATATACCAATATCCTGATAAGAAGCTACATATGTAGATTAAATAATTTGTATGGGTTAATTTAACAACAGCTCTTTAAGTTCTGTAACACTTTAAGCTAATAAATATCTATTCAGAATCTCTCTTTTCTGTTTTTTCTTTGTTTTTTATTACAGAAATAATAACAAATCCTTGTGACTTGTGACTTAATCATGATATAACTAGTATTTCTTAAAAGATTTGTATAACGTTGTTCTACTTACTCTGGAAAAAATAACTGGAGATATATGAAACAGCCAATAATCACCCTTTCCTAATATCTTCAGTGAATCTTATTTTTATAAAGCATTTAAACAGAAGAGTAAAGCCAACTTAAAACCAGTAAAGAATACACATATGTCGTTTTTCTGTAAAGCCAGACAACCATATCTCAAAAGGACAATTTCCTTCAAAATCTCTTAAGTTCTTTTTCTCTTGCTTGCTATGCATTTTACCCTTTACACAGAAGTAATAAATGACCTAATTCTATTTGATTCCTCTGCCTCTCAGAATGGCTTTTAAACTTTATAGTTTTCTTTCAATTTCTTCTTTTCCACTCTGACAGAGCAAATTTTGTAGGTCATTAAAAACAGTACAAAACAGAAAAAAATCTCACAAAACTCCTCAAATATATTTCTAGCTTTGAAATTGTAACTTGAGGATTTTCAAAAACAAATGATGTGTCATGGATGATATATCAGGAAGCTTCATTCAAGTGTGACACTGATATTCTTATCCTGTTGTACATCCCCTTTGACACTTGCCTCCACATACAGAGTACTTGAATTGCTGAATTGCAATGATTCACTGAAGAGGAAATAACATTCGTTTTTATATTTCAAACTGAAAATTTTCACCAAATTTCTCCTCAGCAAACTAGTTCTAGAAACATTACATGCTATTAACTGCTATTAACTTACTCTTCAAAATGTGAAGTAAAGCTCAGACTCCTTGTCTCTGATAATTTATTTTTTTTTAATATAAACTGAAAGAGAATAGTCCCTGTGGGTGACAGCAAAAATTAACAAAGCCTGATGCCTACATGTGGAACAAATTCCTTGTGTGTCCTTGGAGCCATTGTTATGCAGATTCTCAACAGAGTGCTTTCTTTTAATCTTGCAATCTAACAATGGGTTACAGATACTTCATTCTGACCTAAGGCATAAAAGCCTTTGCTGAACGTGAAAGCTACAGCAGTTTGGGCTGGGTTTTTTTTTTGTTTTGGTTTGGGGTTTTTTTGGGTTTTTTTGGGTTTGTTTTTGGTTTTGTTTTTGGTTTTGTTTTTTTGTTTTTGTTTTTTTTTTTTTTTGTGTTTTGGGTCAGGGTTTTCTGGTGCATTTTTTGTTATTTTTCCTTTTCCCATGAGGGTTTTGTGACCTATGCAGGAAATACAAAATTCAGGCCAGGAATTCCATGTGAGAAGACCAAAACAGTGTTGCTCTTTTTCAAGTTAAAATTTGCATCCCAGAATAAGATACTCACAGAACCTAAACTCCTAGGCTGTTCGGACCTGTGAGAATGAATTTGTATATTATGTAGTTACCTATACCAAACATATTTGCAATAATATTTTGCTCGTCTTTCCACCGTCACGTTTAGGAATAAACATCTGTGATAAAAAAACATATCAAGAAGACTGAGTATTTAATTTCTTAACTAATTTATTTCTCCTCAAAATCTCATTTGGCCTACATTTGAAAGAGCCTTTTAATATTTCAGAATGTAAACACTTTCTCTCTTCTCTGGTGTAGGAAACTGAGCTGCAGAGACAACCAGTAGTAATCTAATTTGTTTGAAGGGACTGCACAGAATGGATAATTCACCTTTATTCTACCCATTTCTTGAGACAGTAGATATTCTTCATCTGGAGCCTGTCTACTTAATAAAGGCTTATATAATAACAGAAATAAAGAAATGGAAAGAAATAAATAAGAACTGCTGTACACAATTGTCTACAAAAGGCTTCTTTGTATACAAGATATGTCATATGCTTTTTTACTACAGTATCTGTAAATACTTTGAAAATAAAAATTTGATGTATAGTTCAGAATGAAAAATAAATGAAATGTGAATCCATTGGTTAAGAAACATGTCAATCTGAAGCAAGCAAAAGGCAGCTACTGTAGGAGTAGAAGAGCCAATGCAAATTCAAAAATCCCTCAGTCATAAACTGGCAGTACTGTGTCAGAACTTAAAATAGTGAACCATTAAAGAACATTTAAACCTTGGTTTCTGCACTGGCATAATTAATTAACGATAGTTTTGATGTTGAGTTTTATGATTTGTTCTGGGAAATGGACTGAGACTACCAATTCATTCCTCATTAATCATTCAAAGATAATTATTTTCAGTGGCTACCATGTGGATTGGACCAGAACTAATAACTTTAAGGATAAAAAGAAGTCTACTGCTCAAAAAAAATACCAGAATCAGAATTACTGCCCATTATTTTTATCAGATTTGGTTTTATCATGCATAAAAAACCCAGGTTGTATAGAAACAATGCATTTTGAAATACAGAGATAAAGACATTGAAGATTAAGACACAAAGTTGGGGTCATTATGAGATCACTTTTTTTAACTCTTTTAAAAATTTTAACGCCTTCATTTTAACTACAGACAGATAGATAGGTACTATGTAAGCAGATGGCTAAGATTTTTTACACCATCTCAGTCAAGAATGCACTAAATAAATAACTATGTCACTTCTTCCCCCAAAATTAATTTCAATAAATTGTGCAGTCTATTTTTCAATCACATCACTGGAATTGGTGCAATAATTGACAACAAAACAACAAGCCATTGCTAATGTGCGAAGGAAGCTATGACAGCAAGATTTTCTTTTACTGGTAATCAGCAGTCCTAAAAAATACAGAAGTCAAATAGATCAAGATATATTTTAAAGTAAACAGTTAATTCTACTTGAAAAATTATATCCTCATGTAATTGATTTTGAACTAAGTTTCATACAAACAGCATAAAAAGAAAGGAATTATATTTTCCTGACAAGGTGACAGATATTTTGTTTCATTTTTGCTGAATCGAATAAAATGAAGATACAATTTAAATTAGTACTAGAGAGTAGTAGAAAATCCTGTGCAGGAAAAGTCATCAAATTCTGTGGCAATAGCAATTACATCCCAGAAAAGTTTGTACTTGAGGAGAGGTGTAGAGCTCTCAAGCTCAAACATCATCAACGTTGAAATGACCTTCTTTGTCTAAGAGATATTCCACTTACAGTGCTATTTCCACACATACACTGCCCCAGGCTGCTGCAGAGAATTGAAGATAGTATTTGTATAAAGAAATGCAGTGCCACCATATGCCCAGCAGGCTTAAAGCTGTTGAAAACTTGGCCTGTGGTATTCATTAGAGTGAAACCTGTTTTACACCATCCTGAATAAAACGCAGCAGTAATAAAACAGCTCTGGTCTCAAGGTACAGAAGTGCAATTTTCTCTTTGTTGTGAGATATAATTGGTGAATATATTAGTATTTGCAACTTGCAAGGAAGAGAGATATTGCCTGCTATTGTCTTCACAAATATTTGCAACTGCTTTTCATCCTTTGCTTTCAGGAAGGGTTTGACATTCAAGTGCCATGAACTGGAAGGAAAGAAGTGTGATATTGTTCTTAGACAAAAAACGGAATGTTCCCCTAGCTAGAGGACTACAGCCAGGAACCTTTCCCAAGGAAAAGAATTAGAGATTCATATTCATTTATCTATGAGAGGATTTTCTATAAAGTGTATCTCTTCTCTATAGGTGGCACAGAATGCAATTAATTAATTTCTAGCCTTAAAATGAAGCAGCATTTAACCAAGAGATTAATAAATGGCATGCAGCCTTGAAACATTGCCAAAGCTTGCTTCAGTTTATTTTTGAATGATATACTGCCTTTTCATAAACACACATTCATTAGTAAAAAGCATTAAACAAATGTTGTACAGAAATGAAAACAAATATGTTTGCCAAATTGATTATGCTTGAGGCAAACATGAGGGCTGGATTTTTGTTTGTTTTTATTTTTTATTTTTGAAATAGAGCAGGAATAGTACTTCTTCTGATTTCATTTTAATTTGACAATTTTTATAGTTGCTTTCTGCAATATGCTTCTAAAAGTAATAAATTTATAAATGCTCTACCTTTAATAATTGCTTTCCTGATATATGCAATAGGTATTACATTTAAGCAATGTCAAAATATGTTTTAAAAATGAATTTTCCTCCTGCACTTTACTCCAAAAATTGACAATAATTTTAGATACCCTTTTTACATATTCTCTAGACCATTGGCAGAGGTATAGAAATTTGCTTTTCTCCAGTACTCAACTGGCAATAGTTTTTTATGATTATGAAACAAGCCCAAATCTCAGAAAAATCTGGCCCCAGAGGAACAGAGAAAAATCTTACTCTTCACAATGTTAAGCACACATCTGTTTTGTACGTTATATTAATGAGATTAAGGTGGTCAGAATTTATAGCAACATTCATCTGCGGCATGTTCAGGTATGCCCCCACATTCACTTGCTACTAAGCTACAAATTTTAGAACCTATTCACCACCAACAAAATAAGCATGACATGAAATTCAGTTGGTCAGAGTGATCTTTCTGCTGAAACATAAACAATTACATGCCAGCAGTGATTGCCACAGATTACCACATTGCCTTTTTAACCCCTAATGGAAAGAAAATATTGAAGTGAATGACAAGTAGATATGAAATTTAAAACTTCAGAAGTTTAATCCAAAGAAAATATTTCATTAGAACTAGATGATGATGATGATGATGATGATTATTATATTCTTTTTATCAGCTGAAAAAAACAACAATAAGCTAGATCTGAAAGAGTAGTTTATTGATTAAAATGTTATTTTTACATTATTTTCTGGAAAATGAACTAGAAAAGAGGAAGAGTAAAACCAACACAGTATTTTATGAAATATGAATTTGCAGTGTGACATAGCATTAAATATTTTGGTTTTTTGTAAAAGATCTGATATTATGAATAGAGTCCAGGATGCATAACTGGACCCTGATATAAGCTGTACTAGTCTGCAAAGTTCTACAACTCATAGAAAATAAGACTATTGGAAAAGGACATTTGCAAAGTTCCACACTYGCATCTTCCATGAGGATGATCTGTCATGATATTCATAAACAGGGATATGTGGCCCTATGTTGGCCTGTCAGGTGTCTCAGGGAGTGACAAGATGTTAAATGTTTTACAGGCTATCCCAGGGGAGAAATGGTGCTGACAGAAGATGCTGTAGCTCCACATCAGACTCCTATGTGGGAATGCTCTGGTCACCTCTTGGCTGGCTGTTATATAGTTAAATATGGCCTTGTGAATGCATCTCTCCTACCTTTTTTACGTGGAGATATCTCTCCTACATTTTTTTTTACTTGCTTATCTTCCTTGCCAGGGTAGTCTACAGTGGCACTGAGAGCCCAACTCACTGCAGAAGGAGCAGTGGGTGGAGAATCAGTCTTGGAGACAGCATGCATACTCCATGTACATATGAGTATTGTTCAGATGATCTTCTGTAAATCTTCTCTCATCTTAGGTGAAGATAGGGAGAAATAAAACCAAACAATGGAAGAAAAATTATAACCACACCAAGCCTATTTTTTATTGCAAGAAGAGCAATATGTTTTAAAATACCAGGTCAAAACTAACACTAATTATTGGTTTTAAATTCTGTATGTTTTTATTTACTGTTCTGATAAACTGTTTCTCTTTGGCCAAGTGTTCATTTGTCGTCTACAAAAAATGTCAGTGGAGATACTTCACAAGGAACATCAGACCTGTGAGTCCCGTAATGTCTATTAATCTGCTGTTTGTCAGATGAAGAACCAAATCTCGTTTCATTAACTAGCCTTGATTCTCTCAATCATATAGCAAAATACTTTTTTCCAGCCAAAAATAGAATTGGTGACTCAAAGACATTTTCCAAAATATCATTCATGAACCATAAGATGTAATTATCAAAGTGCATTTAAAGAAGCAACACTGCAGATGAAGACATTTATTAAAATATTCCAGTTAAAATACCAGAAGGCTATAATGACAGGCTACTTTTTAAAGCATTTCTTTCTGCATTCTCTTTGAATTACAGTTCTATTCATGTGGACACACATGATGGGACTGTAATTCAAAAAGTACTTGCTTTGCATGTGTACAAGCTGCAAATTGTTTAGTAAGCATGTAGAATTTGTTTGGTAGTAAATTAAAAAGCTTTGAATAAATAGTATTTAATGCATTAATATACAGGAGAACAATTTCCTTTGTTTAAGTGGGCATGGGATTTCTATATAAATTTTTGCACTCTATGAAATGAAGGTGAATATTTGTCCTTTTACATATCTCTTCTCAAGAAGATCTGGGAATGATCTAATTTTTTATTTCTGGCATTAATTTTGAAAGTTTTTCTATCTGATAGTTCTCATTAAATCTCTCTTCACCCATAGGAATACATAAGCAGGAAAAAATGCTGTAATTTTACTAATTTTTATTGCACTGCAAACAGTTGAGTCTGTTTTTCATGCAATCATTAAGACCTGATTAAAAACTCAGAGCATCTTTTAGTCATCATTATATTTTATTGAGCATTTAGAAGCAAATTGCGACCAAGTGAATCAGAAAAAAAACCCTCAAAAGTTAAAAAGCTTCTTAATTGTCAAGATTCTGCTGTTCATAAATATACCATATAGTTAACCACATTGTTTACTACTGTTTGTTCAAGGAGGAGAAATTATGGACATCACATAAATCTCTAGTGTCTTTTATACTTCTTACTGTTTAGTAATCAAAATGACCATCTGCTTATTTAGTAATGTTTTCCTAGTCAACGGGATTATTTTAGTTGACAAAGAAAATATCACAAAGTGATTATCTGTGTTGTGGAAGTACTTCTTTCAAAAACTTCGTGCCTCATATTTTATATCACCTTTTTACTTGATCTCCTCTGAAAACTGAGTTATGAAGCACAACTTTCATTATTAAGAGTCAAAATTCCAGAACAATTTCATAGGCAACAAAACTATATTTCAGAAAGTCCTTCACTTATTTAATAAACTTCAACATTAATTTCATAAATTATTGTCCAGCAACATTGAAACAAAACTTTTTGATTGTTACTTCCACAGTCATATTCAAAGTAGCATTAATCTTTCTAACAGTATAGAATAGTAACCACTGTGATAGCTATGTCCTTCATTTTTGTCCTTCCCTTATTTCTCTCCCTTCTTCAACCAAGTTTCAAGACTTATCCCAATTTAAGCTTCTAAGTCAAAAACCTAAACCTGAGTTTATCACTTTAAACCCCTTTCTCCTTTTGCAGACATTAGAAATAAAGAGTTTCAATAACTGATTTATCTCAAAGCAAAATAAAAAAACTGGGATGAAACACTGCCAGAAGGTACTTATTTCTCTCTAATAAATACAGAAGAAGCTCAAAATATTTATCATAAACTGAGAATAATATCGTTTAATACATGATTTAAGGCTGTTGACTGCCTACTGTCAGCATCAGCATAGCAGGCTCAGTGTAGACACATCAAAACCAGGCTCCCATGTGTGAAAGTAAAGCCAGGTCTTCACCTACACAATATACACAACCAAAACCAAAAAATAAACTAATTAAACCCGAATAATGTAAATTATATTGGATTTTAACTTGCACAAGTGTGTTTACTAGCAACACTTCTTGTATAAAATTGTTGTGCAAAAAATGCTAGAGTTATTATCAAATTGCTATCCTTTCATGCTGATGTTACCTATCTGTCATTCAGTATTTGTGATTTATTACGAGTGATGGTTTTGTGCCACTCAGAATTCTTTTACAGTCTTGATTTCCAGAGTAAAATTATATATGTCAAGTTTTCATAATGACTAATGATTACGCAATTCAGAAGTTCATAAGATCTTTAAAAAGGAAAAATATTCATAAAGACTTCCTTTCCTAAAGACAGCATTAACCAAAAAACATCAAAAAACCATAAGTCAGTACAAAAATTATTTATAATCTGGATCTTTAAATGAAAAACTGTAGTATTTTATGGTTTCTGCATTTAGCTTCAATAACTGCCAAAATGAATTTCTTTCTGTGTATAATTGAGTTGGAAATGCAATTTAATATTTCAAAGAGAGTTGATTGATCTAGAAGAAAAATATCTAGAAATTTCTTTTTTCTTTAAAAAGAAGAGAGCGATAGAAAAACCAGATTAATTGGAAAAGTGTTAGTGCAGATTTCAGTTCAAGTCCAAGAACCTAAAGAACTGCATATAAAGATCTGTTTTATATTACTCTAAACATTACAAAAATCACAATAAATTTTATTCTTTTAAATTCTGTCATCTTTCTGTGTTTTCAACATGCTGTTTTGTTACTGTTCACACACAATTATTCTCATAAACTGCAATCACTGGTTCCACTGCAAAACAAGCAAACAAGTATTGTTCTTGGTAGCTGTTTATAACGTTCTTCATACTTCCTTGACATTTCCTCTCCTTCTGGCTTGCATGGAAAAGGGAATGAAGCCAGTAATTTCTTCAGGTTTGTACTCCATTTACTCCCACTGGTTTGTAAGCATTGAAGAATGTGCAAACCCCATAATGGTATATCAGGGAAATGCCTTTGTTAAGATCTGCTTTTAAGAACTAATTATGTAACTACTACTATAGAAATGTAGCTTATGTTGCAAATAATAGTAATGAGAAGGAGAATTTATAGCACAACCTAATTTATCAAACTCAACTTCTGAAAAATGCAAGCATAGTAGATTTTCAAGATTTGTGGTCATTTTTACTTGCTGATTATCACTCTGACTAATTATTATTTTTAAATTTTGTCCACACAGAACTGTCAGTTTTGGAAGGCATCATATCATCTCTTGTTTTGACATCTACTATAATATCATTACAACCAGTTTTTTAAAGGAAAAATTCTGCCAGTTGGAAGTATAGATTTGGCCTATTAGAAAACAGTTTTGTAACTACATGAGAAGTTTTACACTATGGGATACAATTTAAATCAAAATTCAATTTTCCAAATATCTATTCTTCACCAAATAAATTTTGCTTGCTAAGAAATCCTATTGAACTGTAGATAGAATATAAAAAGTAAATGGTTTTGTTGGTCAAAAATTTAATCCTATTGGTTCCCTTTGGCCAGTGACTGACTTGGGCCTGATTAATTAACCATAATACAAAGACAAACAATATAAAACCAAATCACATGGGTTTTATGAAACATAAGCTGTAATTAGCAAGGATGAAGTATCCATAAATACTTATCTCTCTTGAATATTGTTTGTTAGGATGCATTTTTTTTTCAGATCAGAGGGGAAACACCATTTACTGTTAGTTAACTGACATTAACCTTCTTATGTGGCATGCAATCTGTTTCATCTTCCTTAAAAATATCATTGTCAGTTGATTATCTGCTTATCTGTATTTCTCCAAACATTTATCTCAAAGCAATGAAAAAAATCTAGTTCTCTTCTTGTCCAAGGTCAGTGATAGTTTTAAATCTCTTAAATATATATTTACACAGTATTTTAACAGCTACCAGCATCTGAGGCATATATACAAAGCATATATACATTATGTTTCATGAGACCATTTTTAATTTTCAAGCATTTTAAATTCATATTCAAGCTATAAATTCATAGTATAGAGTTTGCCACCATGGCAGGTGGCACCATGACAAAACCTTTTATTTCTAATGACATGCTCAATATTACACAAGCCTCAGTCTATTATCATTGGCTTCAGTAACACACAGAGGGGAAAGAGTCCATTTGGCTGGAAATTGCCATCAGGTTTACTAATTCTGTAAGTCATTACTTGCAACATTTTCTGAATGAAATTTCCTTATATATCCTGTTCCTTGTTATGGCAACACCATACTTATGATATGTCAAATAAGCAGTGTGCTACTTTTTGTGTTTGGAGATCCAAAGAATACATCCATGATAAGAAAGATTTAGGCAGAAATAAACTTTTTTTTTTGCATTGTAATGCAGGAAATCCAAATATCACCAAAGGAGCTCTGAAGCAAAACTGCAAGTTTAATGTATTTATAAGAGTGAGGAAAGAAGTACAAAAAGTACATTGGCTTAACAAATTTTATAGCATTTTCTTTATATGAACAAAGTATGATTCTGATTTCTTTCTTGGGTTTTTGGGTTGTTTTTGGGTTTTGTTTTGTTTTGTTTTGTTTTGTTTGTGTGGGTTTTTTGTTGTTGTTGCTGTTGTTTTGGTTTGGTTTCTTTGTTGTTTTTTTTTTCTTTTTTCTTTAGCATTGTTTCATTTAGATGTAGAAGGGAATGATAAGAAATTCTACCACTGTACCATAGTTCCAGAAGGCCAGAACTCTGTTTCGGAATTCAAGTCTTCCATGATTTTGAGTGTGTGTGTGTGTGTGTGTGTGCGCGTGCACATAAAAATAATAAATTTATAACTGCAAGTACAAGAAATATTGTGCTTAATTCTGAGTCCT
>PYHW01009483.1:2067309-2105686 GCA_013186435.1 Turdus rufiventris
AACAAGGGGTATTGTGTGGGAAATCTGGACTGAAGGGTTATTAAAGGAATCCTAGCAGCATTTTTATCTCCATTTCTCCCTACTTTCAGCAGATTGAATTAATGGAAGAAAGAGAGTATTATTATTATTATTATTATTAATCAGAGGGAATTACTATACATATTTTAAGCCTGCTTCATTTCTAATCTACCATAGTTATGATTAGTAACCTTCTGAATAAAAGAGAAATACCCCACGTATTTATTTCATTTAAACAGAAACTCAGCCAATTTTATACTTTCATATCTGTTTCAAGTCAGTAAATAGAACCAAATTTCATAGATTTCTCACCTCGCCTACTGAGATTACAAATTTGTCTGCCTGTTATCTTTGGAAATTTGCATGAATCACATTTACATGTTAAGCTGTGTTCTGCTGATAAGTCAACAGCCCTCCAGATTTTCCAAATCTTATCTAAGATGTCTCAGAATCTCAATCTACAATTTAAAAAAAACAAGAAAAAAAGCAGAGGAGGAGGGAGAGAAGAGACAACTTGCTGACATTGTGCACCTGGTGCTATATATCATTTAAAATACATCTAATGCATTTGTTTTATTTAACAGTACCTTTTCTTCATCTTTGCTTCTCTAGAAGCATTACCCTGGTATGTCTCTTAATTTCACAGGTAAAAAGTATCTCTACATGCTGACTCCCCATTGGTGACCAGAAGAAACAGAAAAGTTTCAAAATTTATAAATATATTTCATTTTAATCAAAAACTACTAACCTGACACAAAAACTTGTAGCAGTCATTTGACATCAACTTCTTGCAGTGGAGAAAACCTGTTGGCAGAGAGTGATATTTGCTTACTGTCTGTGAAAACCCATCACCTATAGCATGGGTTGCATTTTTAAAAATTTGATACCTCCTTAACTATTCATTTTGTGTTGAATTTTTTTTCTATGCTTATGAAGAAAGTGGTTAATAGGAGAGTTTATGAACTTGCCATCATTATATATCATTTTACCTTTTCATCATACTTTTCATCACAAAACAATTAAATTGTATGTACCCATTTCCTCATCCTAATGACTAGAAAAATAATGCAATATATTTTTATCACTAATTTTTCACAGATAATTTCATGTATCTTCTTAAGATGAGGGAAGAGTAAGTATTTAATCTACAAATTCATAGAAATTTATTGTAAATCAGTTAAAGGCAAAAATTACTTCTTTGAAAACAAGCAGTATGGAAGAATATTGAAGAAGGTGTGAAAGTATGAAAGGATATGAAAGACCAATTACCACTTTCAAAATATGGATGGAGAAAAGACATTTTAGTTGTAGCCAGAGGACCCAGAGCTGACTTTATCATTTATTTCTGATATTCACTATGTGAACTCTACAGTGCCTGTGTCTGTCACTCTCCTTTGTTACGTCTTGGCACAGTTTCTTAACCTGCATTTTCTGTCACTCTTTCAGTTCTTCGTTTTCTTGTTCTACAGCTCAAGAAATAATTCATTTTCAGTCGTCTACCTCCTATGACTAAGGGCTTGTTTTTCTTCCCATCACTTTGAGATGTCAACTCAGACTGGAGGTGACACCTGAAAAGATAGAAAATTTGGGCATTAGTGAGGAAGCAGAAGATAAGAAATTAACATTATAGGTTGAATCTGAAGTGTACATAAATTACAGTTTTGTAGGATAGTGATGTAGTGTGCTGATGACATTTAAAAGAAAACTTTGCTGAGGACATTCTCATTATGTCATCTATAATATAGTAGTGTTTCTTCAAAGAGCTAACGTTTTCTTTCATGCAAGTTTCAAAATTGAACAAAACACAAGACAACCAACAAGCCAGAACCAGAATAAAAATACTTCCTTTATTCCAATACAATAAGGGAAAAAAATGGTGGTTTTGTTGTTTTTGACGTAAAATAACATCTTAAAAATTCTTTTTACAGTACAGCAAAAGACAAAGCTTCATGCAATAATAAAAGACAACAGGGGAAAAAATTGTGTCTTGTATCCTTTAGTTGGCAATACTGGCTTCATAGTAACCACCTATGTTTGGATTTAGACATTGTATGATGCTTATGGCTGATAATTCTATTACTTCTTGCAATAGCAGAATGATGCATTATGAAGTAATGATTTACTACTATTTAGTGATATAAGAAAAATCACCTGAATGAAAAAGCTAGACAAAAATACTGGGCTTTGAAATAAGCTACTAAAACTTTTATAGGACGATAGGTCTTGTTTTTCTGCAAGATTGTAAGAATAAGTCTACAGATATCAATTGTAATGCTGTTAAATTAAAAATGTCCCAATTGACACTACAGTGAAATCATGAAATTGATATTCTAAAGTTATATGCCATATATGCATTTACGGCATGGAAGTTTATATTTAGTTTTTAACCAATACAAAAGCTGTAGCCAAAGAAACCAGTAAGTTTTTCACAGTATTATCTTTAAAGACATTTAATAAAATCAAAACTCAGTGTAAAATGTCAATGTGATATCACTTTCCTCTAGTACTTTTTGCAGTTGAGCTTATTGAAATACACAGTTTTAGTTAAACCTAAATTTTTGCATTTGATTTCATGACTAATATGTGGTTTTAACATCCATTACCTTTTTAATTAAAGTTGCATTCATAGTTATTTTTGAGCCAGTGTTTTCCTTTACAGTTGCACTAGACCCTTATCTTATTTTCATTTGAGTGACAATAAAAACTCAGTCTCCTTTGCTTGTTATCAGCTTCAACTCACAGTATGATAGACACATGATAAAGAAATCAGTGACATTCTCTTTTTGCTTTTTGCATTGTACAGTAAAGATGATAGGTTTTGTTTGGTTCAAAATTAATAAAGACCATGTCTATAGCATAAAACTTTTATATGAATACAAATCTGTTCTATAGATTTAAAACAATTTATTTAACATTATTGCATCCAAGTTTGGATAAAATACTGAAATTTAACCATTTTTTCAGTATGGTACTGGACTGACACATAAAATACAAAATTATATTTAATTTAGAACTTAAAATGTAAGTCATAGAGTTGGTATCTATCAACAATGTAACATTTTGACTCCATTTTAGTTTTGCATATTTGTATGATTATGTGAAGAAAATTGGGAGAAAACAGAGCTGATAACTTTTAGGAATTTTTAGTGCTTTTCTTTCCTGTATTATTTGCAGGCAGGTAATCCATTAAAAGTATTTAACTGGACTATGCATTACTGTTTGTTCCATTTCTGGTTATACAAGTCAAATAGCAAATAAACCCATTAAAGTTTCTTAACTGAACCAATGAAGTACAAGGTGCATTCTTTATCACCCTCAACAAGGTTTTAAGAGCAGCAAACTCTTTCCTTATTATTTCTTCATGACCCAGTACACTATAGACCTGTTGCACAGTACCTTTCAAAGGACTTCATGGCATGAAAAGTTGAGTTGCATCCAAAATGTCAGCAATGTAGATGAGTCAGAGAGTAATTGTATCCAGGCTTCCACTGGGTCCTTGGCAAATAGCAGTTGTCCTCTTGCAATCTGCTTCTGGAGCGTGCATAACAAAAATCAAATTAAATATGTAAGTCTCTTATACTCTTTTTC
Organism: Turdus rufiventris; assembly: GCA_013186435.1. Lineage (NCBI taxonomy): Eukaryota > Metazoa > Chordata > Aves > Passeriformes > Turdidae > Turdus > Turdus rufiventris. The sequence continues at coordinate 2,070,916 of PYHW01009483.1, forward strand.
AGGGTAGCCCAAAGTATAACTGGCCCTGCACAAAGCTAATGGATAGCAAGAGGCCAGAGAGTGCCTTACTGTCCTAAGCCCATGGGGAACAATGTACTGTCAGACATGATCAGCCTGTCCTTGGAGCAGTCATGGAGACAGATATATCAGGCACAAAGCAGAGAACAGTTTTTTGCAGCTGCTTCAGAAAATCCTTTGCAGTGAGTTGAAAACACAGCCATTGAGATTGGGAGCAGGCTGCTACTGTGGAGAAATAAACCTCTCAGAAAACCCATCTTCCAGAGAGAAGAAACAATAATAAAATTCTGACATAAATTGAAACCAGTTTCTGGGAATATGATGTTCACCTTAGGAATGGAATTGAATATCTGCATTGCAATTTTCTGAACATGGCCAAGTTGACCTTGGCAAGCAATGAGTTGTCTAATGGAGGGAGGATGCCAAAGCTGGATTAAAACTGAATAGCATGGGTGTTTTGTGGTTGTTTTAGTTGAAAACTAATGATCATCATCTAGTAATTCAGTAAGAAACCTTCCAGGTTAAATTCCATCTGTCTCCAGAAATGGCTTTGTTTACAGATTTGCTTCATGGGTTACCTTGCTCTGAATGATAATCTTTGCAGTACCTAATGTAAGTCCTGCATCAGCAAAGCAAACCTTTATTAGTAGGGTTTGTAATGTCAAACTGTTACTATAGTGCACTGCAATGGTTACTGTTTGTTTGAAGGGTGTTATTTTCTGTCCCAGAGCATTAATAAACCAAAGCAACCAATGGTATCCATAGTAACAAAACCCCAGAAACAGTAGATTGAAATACTATTCACAGATATACTAAGCTCCTTCTGAAGATGGGCTGTTGTTTCAGCCCTACCTTTTCTGTACTATAAAGAAAACCCAGCATTCTCTAAATTAGGAATCTGCTTTCTGATTGAAATTTCCACTTAGGCAACTGCATTGCTCTAAGCTGTTAATAATGAAAGCATACATAATTTTGCAAAATATCTGTCTTCACTGTCCATTTATCTTCATGTAATAATTAGGTAATGAATCAATGTCTACTTCTCTCAGGTGTATCTAAGAATGTAATGCTGTGAAGGTGAGGTTAGATTAAATTTTTACTCAAAGGTTAGAGAGAAACTTTTTTGTATGGTTAAAGGAAATTACCCATATTTTATTTTAAAATTATACTTTGATTAATTTTAAATTTAATTGTATGTTGATTCCCTAAAATCCACTCTGTATTCAGAAAATATCTTGAAGAAATGAGTTCCACTGAATTCTAGTTATTTGTCAAAGAGAAGTGTTTAAGTTGGTGGTTTTTTGGGGTTTCTTGGGGTTATTTTTGGCTTCTTAACAAAGTAAAACCTGTTAGTTTTCAGGCATTAGCCTGATTTGCCAATTTGAGAAGAATGTAAGAAATTGATACTCTTAAAAGTATGATCGTTATATTGATACATTTATAATAACTATCTTTTATATCAGAATATATCTGATATTAATTGAATTTTAAAAATCAAACTTTTTTTTTTAAAAAAAAACAATATAAAATGCTACCTCTGCTTCTTCTCTACAAGGCTATAAGGGAAAGTTTTTTTAAAACATTTCCCTGGATTTTATTTCATTAATTTGGAAGAAAAAAATTTATTCATTGACTTAAAGTAAGAAACCTTTTATTTCCTGCTCAGAAAGATTCATTGTTCAGTGCAAAGTTAATGTTTTTCGATTGAAGGATGCTTTGGAAAAGACAAATACTTTATTTGAACCCTGAAGAAATGTACAGCCTATTGTTTTCTACAACCTTAGTTACTATTTATGAGGTGATGTCTTTTAATAGAACAATATGCATTAAAAAAATTAACCAAATCCCAAATTGTTTTACCCATGCAACTTTGCATTAATAGCTTCTGTTCCACTTTTACCCATGCAACAGAATTCTGGATTTTCTCCAGTAATTTTAATTTTGTGTTGACTATTGCACAGATCTTATTTTACAGTTTTCTGCTTACAGTCTTTAGATTGGGAAAGTTAATTAGGTGAGAATTATGTGTATCTCAGCCTTATACTGACAGAACTCAAAATGTAACCAGTATGTGAATAAATGACCCAAGGCTCTTCAATTCCATGTTCACTTGCATAGAATAGCCTGATTTGCCCATCTTTTGTCTTCACAAATTCATCCTTGAATAGAAACTGGGAGAGTAACTTCCAGGTTGTGTTATCAACATCTAGGAACAGAGATACAACATGTAGCGATGTGTGTTTCTATTTCCTACTTGCTGATTTTTTTCCCATGAAGCTGTGTGAAGAGGTGTGCCTTTACCTTAATTTGAGGAAAAGTTGTGAGAATGAAACAATTGTATAAGATATCTTAACAAGTAGCAAAGTTTCAAGCATAGACCCTAATTCAGAAATACCCAGAAAAGGTATCAAAATAAAGTGTGAGATACATCTTTGTTCAAAGCAGAATTGGAATCATAACCTGAAGAATGGAGGATAATTTTGATTATCTTACTAGTTTTGATCTCATTTTGAATTTGCAGCTCTTCTGCATTGACTCAGAGACCATTATATTTGGGAATTATATAATGAATTTATTTCTACAATATATTTGATTTTTTTTTTTTGTCACAAGGTTTTCTAAGTAAAACCTAGTGTAACATTAATTGAAAAGTGATTCAGAGGTTTGTTATCTAACACCAGAGTGATAAGGGACAAAATCTACAAAGGGGCTTTGATGGAATCTTGAACATCCATGAGAACCTAAATGGTTCAACTCCTCAATGTTTTCACTGGGAAATTTCTTAAATGTACTAGGCAGGGCTGATTCCTCAAACCCTGGGCTCTGAAGGACCTGATCTGAAGAATATAGATATACCATCTATAAAGAAAACTTGATTTGTCATCAAAATATAGACAGACTTACTGGATTTGATAGTATTTTTAAAAGATTATCTATGATTATTATGATTATCATGTGTTTTTTTTGTTGTTGATTTTATTGAGTATTTGAGATTTAATATTTAGCTTTAGCTATTATTCTTAGCATAGAAAATTCATAGAACAGCACTTGTTCACTCTAGGGGTGTGTTTTGCTGTGTTTTCCTTGTATTTGAGCAAAGATGACACTATTGTTAGTACGCTTGAAATCTTCAGGATCTAATAAAATAATTATTAGCACTGCAGATCTAATTATTACAATCCCTTAGATTATTTTCAAAAGCCAAAACAAAGCAAATCTGACATCATTATAACCCATTCATCATCAGAATTTATTTAGTAACTTCTTATAAACACTGAACAAAAAAAGGTCACAGTGATGAGCTCCCAGATCTCCACAGCTTCAGAGCTAAATACTGGGCTTATTACCACTAACTCTGAATTGCCTGGGTAAGTCACATATCTGAGTGAGACAACTCTATACAGAACAGAAGCTTCAACTGGTTTAATATTTTAATATTTTAAAGTGTAGTTTTATTTAGAATGAACAGAACATGTATGTTTCACAGGAAAATTAAAAATTAAAAAAAAAAAAAAGAAAAATTAAACTTGTTTTTATGCGGATAAGTATCTTTTGCCTTGACAGGCATCCTAGTTTTTCATATTGAGCTGAACATCTTTTTCCTCCTATTTTTAAGTGGCTATCAGAATTAAAGGTATTTTCATAGTGAATTATCAAAATAACATGTTCCTCAACTCTAAACCAAGTACACCTCAATCTTATGAGAGTTTTCTTAGGATTGCTTCCAAATGAAATTCCACAGCATGTGACCCAACTATGTGAAGCACTTTTTTTGAAGTGGTAGCCATATACATTCTGCTGTAGACAAACAAAACTTTCTTACAATATTCCATGCTTTTTATCTATATATAAACAAACCTATTTTTAAAGGAATTTTGTGACTTTTATAAGTTGTTTCATCCCCTTCATGATTTTAGGCATCTTATTTATTCATGCAATAGCTCTCTTGTATTCAGAACTGAAAGAGATCATGACTCATTTCCTAAGTTTCTCTTGACCTCATGCCTTCTACATTGTTCAGCTTTAAAAGTGAATAAGGCTGACATATGGCTGCTTATGCAACAAACTGTTCTTGGGTAAAGTAATTTATTGCATCCATGGAAGTGTTGCCAATTTTGCTATTAGGTGAGATTAATTTCCTATAGGGAAATTAAATAATTTGCAGAAAAGTTTTGCCTTGAATTTGCATTTTACCATCTCATCTTCAATCAGTAGTTTCGTGTTACTTTCTAAACTTACCCTCTTATATGAACAATTCAGTATTGAAGCACCTGTCGTTGTGAAGTGTTCATCATTAAATAATTTCTATTTGACACGTGATTCTCAAGGATAACTAGGCACAGATGAAGTAAGACAGTGGAACTGATTTCAGGCACTGAATTTGGGTTTGAGAAATGGAAAATGGGAACACTTTGATTTGCAAAATGAGCAAATTTGATGTGTGAGCCACTTAAGAAAATCTGGGATGCAACTTCAAAATATTATTCTTTGCATAGTCATTTGTTTAACTTTGTTAAATTTTGTTATAGCCTAACTTCAGATTCATACCAGTTTACATCAAGATAATGAAAATCTCCCATCAAAACTATTTTTCCTTTATCACAAACTCTTTTGCTTTCACAGGTCATTCTATAGTACCTTTTATCTGGTGGTCTACAACAAATTCCCAACATAAATTTGAATCTATTTCAATAGCTATTTTTCTTCCAAAGAAGACTTTTTACTAGCCTCCAGTTATGTGCACTTCTCCCTGGTTACTTCTTTTCTGTCCTTCCTCTATATATAGACGATTGATTTCCCAAGCCCCTTTGTTTCTCCATAAAAATCTAAATTAATGCTAGCATGTCTGTCATACCATTCATTGTGTTACTTGATATAGGAGAATGACCTTTTCTGTTTCCTTCTCAGCTTAGTGAAAATATTTCCACTTACTTTAATTAGAAGTGGTTTGAGCTCTAAATCCTCACTAGGAATGACTGTAAAATTTCAATTATCCTTCAGATATTGACAATTCAGTCAAGAAATTTCATAGCAAAACCGGGCTACACTACATTACCTACAGAGTTTTGTGAAGCAAAAATAGACATTTAATTTTTTTTTTTTTTTTTTTTTTTTTTTAGCAGGTAGCAGAACTCATACTTCAAATTGTTTTAAGGTAGGTTTCCTAACTTCCTGTTATTTACTTTTGTGAAAAAGCAAGCCTATTTTTCTAACTTTCCTGAGATCATTGCAGATAATGATGACAGATAATTGTTTGTCACTTCATGTTATCTTGCCAGATGTCTTAGTGGAATGAAAGACTGTGAAACAAAAATAAGATAGAGATTTTTGTTCACAACAAAGACATTTTTATCCTATTTAGTAACTCCTGCTTAAAAACCTTCCATTAATAAGAAGTAGACTATCTAAGCTATCGATTTTGTATGCCTGGGCCTCAAAAATCACATTACAAGATAACCACAAGTTAGTTTAATTTTCACCATAAATAGTATCAGACAGCACTGATGCTGTGTTTCAACAGAAAAAAAGAATAGATAACAAATTTGATCTCTGATAGTGATCCTATTAAAATTCAAGTCAGGAAAAAACCCTGCTCCTGGTCCCTATTTACAAGTAAAATCATGATAAAAATTTTCTTCTACATGTTAAAACTCTGCCCACAGTTAAATCCTAAAATAAATCTAAGAGCAGTGCATGATTTTGTTGGGATTTCAGGATTTTGCAAAAATCCTCGTCCACTTGAAGGTGCAGTTAAAAAAAAATAAATAAAAAAACCCAGATAAATGGAAAGCACATTGAATAAAAGTTAGATGGCAGGATCTGTTGTGCTAGGATAAGGGGCAATGGTTCTAAATTGAAGGAAGGTGGGTTAAGATTAGCTGTAAGAAAGATGTTTTATACAATGAGGGTGATAAAACACTGGAACAGGTTGGCCAGAGGCTGAGATGCCCCATCAGTGGAAACATTCAAGATCAGATTAGACACAGTTCTAAGCAACCTGACCTACTTGAAGATGTCCCTGCTCATTACAGGGGTGTTGGACTTGATGACCTTTAAAAGGTCTTTTTCAAACTATTCAATTATTCTATATCACAGCAAAAATACCTATTTCTCTGTTAATAGGATTGTAGATAATGTACTGGTGCTCAAAGAAATGCTCACTTGAAAGATTCAAGTGTCTATGAAGTTAAGCTTTGATGAATATTATAAGGTTTTTACTTGTGTTTCAAGGTTTTGTTCAGATGTAGAATGAAACAGTGAAAACTGAACATGTCTCTAAGGAGAATGATATGCCCTGAAAGGAAAGTAACAAGCACAACATCAGGTAATGACAAAGAGTTTTTGCTATGAGAATTTCTTTCCTAACATAACTTATAAGTCAAGATAAAGATTGCAAAAAAATCTCAAGTTTTGATATTTAAATTAATATCTCTATATCTTACATTATTTCTTGCTGCACTTTATACTTCTATACTGTGCCTTACATTTTTATCAAACATGACATCAAAAAGTTCTCAAATGCACTTATAGGTATAAACCTCAAAGGTCATTAAGCAAAATCAAAACAAAACACAATGACAAAATTAAGGTTATTGTCTGTCCACAGTTTTAGAAAGATTTAATGTTGACTCCTGGACTCTAGATTTAGATTTTCAGTATTCTGATGTCATCTTCAACTGTTTTTCAACTCGTCCAGACAACAATAGTCATGCAACAGAAGAGAAATCTACATTTATAAATTTATAGGAAGAAATTGCCAAAAAACCATAGAAACTTGAATACTGAGCATTCCTGTGAAAAAAGGTCTGACTGTCAAGCTGACAACTGACAGCTCTACTGTTGAGAATTTTGTTGATCATAGAACAAGCAAGGTGGCTACTAATACTGAGAAGCTGTTTCTGGGTGCGTTTTGGTGATAATGCAGACATCCGCGTATCTGTAATAGCTGTTTCTGTGGCTGCTACTACACCAACTGGTGCTATGTGAAAATGTTTCAGGATGGAATGACTAAAATATCTGTACCACTCCCTAATGATTACCTCATATAGTTCTATAACAGAAGACTGTTTATTTAACAAACTGTTTAAAATTCTAGGTGCTGATGTGTCTTAAGCAATTAGTGCTTGATGCTATTTTTCACAGAGTATCCAGTATATATCATGTCTGAAACCGTATTTTATTCCTGTAGTCAAAAATACAAAATACCAATACCAAAACAGGAATACTAAACCAAATTTTAACTCTGGTTAAGATTGGAGGGGCATAGTGGCTTATTTCTTATTCATTAAATTCCGTATTCTTTATTCAATCCCAGAAACATAAATTTACCACAGGAGTATGCTTATCATTCTCCTCATCCTCAATGCAAATTTCTTCACCTATAATACTGTTGCTCTTTTTTTCCCTGTTATCTTATTTCTTTTGAAGCACAGGTAAAAAAATTTCAACACCCCCAACACAGAATTAGCAACACAAAATCTCACTAAGGAAAAAAAAGCAGTTTTAATTTGTTTTTGTTGCTGATAAGAATTTTCTTGCCCAGAACCTTGCCTTCTCTTTTACAATTCTTTTATCTGTAAATTAACTCATTTAAACACAGATGGTACAAAAGCCCGTCATTTACATAACAAGGAAAAGCAGGTAAATTTCAGCAGTGCCCCACCTACTGTAAAGTATTAATAATATGCTTCAGCAGTCTTAATTACTTTGGTGACCTTCTTAATTTAACAGATTTGACTTTCCCCATTTGTAATTTTGCAGCAATAATTGGATAACTAGGCAATGCATGTACCTAAACAAATTAGGGCTTTTTAAATAAAACTTGATTATTCACAGTTCATTAGACAAAAAGCTGTATTTTAATATTAATTGCAATCACTCCTGTAGAACGTCATTCAGAATTCAACATCGTGCTCTGCTTTTATGCCCACAGAATCACAGACTGGTTTGGGTTTGAAAGGACCTTAAAGATCACCTAGTTCCAACCCCCTGCCATGGATGGGGCTGTAATCCCCTAGACTTGTTTGCTCAGAGCCTCAAACAACCTGGCCTTGAGCACTTCCAGGGATGCAGCTTTCAAACTTCTCTGGTCAACCTGTTGCAGTGCCTCACCACACTGATAATGAAGAGTATCTTTCTTATGTGTAATACAAACCTACTGTCCTTCAGGTTAAAGCCATTAACCCTTGTTTCATCACTACATGTCCATATGAAAAAGCCCTCTACACCTTTCTTGTAGACTCCCTTCAGGTTAAAGTAATTCAGAGCAGTGAAAAACTGTATATAAATTAATGCATCTGAAATATATTAAAACTGTCAATAGAAATGTATTTATGCTTTGACTGAAATTCTGCTTTTTGACTGCACTGAGAAAGGCCAGTTCATTTCAACATTATGGAATAATTCAGTTTACTATCCATTTCTTTTCAGTTACGTACATTTCTGCAATTAGAAATGCGTCACTAAAAATCACAATGTCAAAAAATACATTATACTTAGCTCTGAATATCAAGGTCCAAATTGTTACGAATGATTGATTAACATACCAATGTTTTGGTCATTTCTTATGAAGCTGGAATATTAAAACTTCTTTCAAATAACATAAACCTATTCTTCCTGGTATAAATTAAAAAAAAAAAAAGAAAAAAAGAAAAAAAGACAAAAGAGACTATAACTTCAATATCAGGAATATGAAAATTCTTTCTTTTTCTCGGTACTGATTCTAACAATGTATTTTCCATCAGGTTTTTGTTAATTTATAGCATTTTTACAAGGTCCGTCTTAATGTAGATTTTAGGCTCATTCCAAGGATTAGAACTTGAGTGAGATGACACAAAATGTACATTATATCAAAAACACTACTGTTAAAGTAAAAAAAGAAAAATGTGAAGAACCACCTCTGACAGGAATAGTCTTTATCACAAATCTCACAGTCTTCTGTTGTTCAGTAGGTAGTTTCTGTGAAAGTTTTGGTAATTTTCTGAAGATATTTTATGTTGGCAATTAGCTGCATTATTTTATGAATATTTTGAGCTTTTTTATACTCTTAAATATCTCTAAACAAAATTTGAGTAAAAGAAATCCCATGTATCCTAAAGTAGGCCTTATGATGGGAGAAGATATCAATAAATAAATGAGAATAGCCTGCCAACTGTATTTTTACCCAGCTTAAATTTTCTGTGAGCATTCATATTCATGAAGGCAAAGGGTCAGTTGCATATATGACTTAACCACAGGACATTTTTATCCCAGATACAGATCTAATTGAGGCAGCTGAAATGTGAGCATATTTTGCTTATCCCTGACCTACAATTTCTGTCTGTTCTAAAAGCGAGAATTAGTTTGGTCACCCTGCTGTCAGCCCAGGGCATCTTCTGACAAGAGATTTCTAATGCACTGAACAGCACTTTACATTAAGTGGTACTAATTACTGGGGCTGGGTAATCAGTTTGACCAGAAGTTGGAAGCATAACTGCAGACTATTTGAAAATTCCAGCAGGAACTACTGACATAGTTATTACTGTTTACTTTCTTATTTATTAATTCAATAAGAATGGAAAGTCTTAAAGCCCAGATTTTCTCCCATGTATTTCTGTGTATTTAGTTATGATAAAGAGTACATTTTAGTTCATATTTGCTAAAAGAAAGTCAGAATTTATAACCATTTCATAAATAAGGGCTGGAAAATTATGGGCAAAAAAGCCTCATGGAAGTTTCTGCTTCCCAATACTTAGTCCATCCTGAAACATTGCATCACTGCTTGGAAGCAGCAGATACCCTTTCAGGAGTGTCAGGAAGGGAAGTTCATGCATTTTTATAGCCTCTATTTTGAATTACCATTTAGCAGGTGTATATATTTGTTTTGTGATTGCTTCTCCATTTACGTAACAGGGATGGTAGTGATTGACTTCAGAGAATAGTATATCAATCCTGATATAAGCATCCTGACTGAGATTAAATAAATTATTTTTCACTAATATTATTATTATTATGGTGCATTAATCTTGTCCTTGGGGGCAGAAAAATAAAGCTGAAAAAAAAAAAGTTTATGTACATTTTTTACCCTCTTAATGTTAGAGCAGTTTCTCACAGAGTATTTTGCAGTTTTCTATTGCTTTTATCCCATTCACATTCTGTCTTTAATTTCCAGGTACCAAGATGTTGTGAAGGAGGTTTCTCAAGGGTTCCCCTGAGAGAAAAGAGGCTATTGATCTTGGGAGGTTCCATAGAATTTTTCTTTTTTAATTTATTGATTGGAAGCCATGCAAAAGTATGTGTTATTACCTGTATGGATTCCAATTGTCCTGGGGATTTTTTAACAGAAGTTGCGAAAAAAACAGTCTGTGAAAGGAAGTACCTTGGAGCTGTTTTAACAGAAGTGTATAATTATGCAAAAATACTTCTATGGTTCTCTGGTTTTCTTAACACTGTTGGATGCTGTGCAGATAAAGACCAGTCCATACATGTAACTTTCCCCCCATTTTTAGGGGTGTGTGCTTTCTGTATTTTGTCTACTTTCCTTTCTTCTTACTCCTAATTTTCTGTGGTGATTTTAACAATTTTTTATTTCCTTTTGCTCTCAGATAAATTCTGCCATTGGTTTCTGTTTAAGTGAACAATGAGAAGTTTAGGAGGAAGCGATGTGAGGAACAACTGAGGTCACTTGGTCTGTGCAGCCTGGAGAGGAGACTGAGGGGAGACCCCACTGCAGTCTGCAATGCCTTCACAAGGGGAAGAGGAAGGACAGACACTGATCTCTTCTCTTTCATGGGACCTGAGGAATGGCTTGAAGTTGTTGTCACTGTCAGAGGAGGTTTAGCTTGGATATTAGGAAAAGATTCTTCAACCAAAGAGGTTGTTTGGGCACTGGAACAGGCTTCTTAGGTCACAGCACAAAGCCTGACAGACTTCAAGAAGCGTTTGGACAATACTCTCAGGCACAAGGTGTGACTGTGCAGGGCTAGGAGTTGGATTTCAGTGATCCTTATGGGTGTCTTCCATTTAATGTATTCTGTGATTCTGTGATTCTGACCTGTGGCAATAATTTATAATGAATCAGGTGGCTTCCAGTGGCTTCCACCCTAAAAGAAACAATTTCCAGCTTGGGAAAGAGGAAATGTGAGGTCCTGATCATATAGCTGAGCTATATTCACAGTTAAGTATGCTGCAAAAGAGAAAAACAAAGGGTCTCTGCTGTGAAAATGAAGGATACACTCTGCCCTTGACTTAGCATTTCTGAGTTCCCAGCTGTGTTGTATATATGAATGTGAAATTGCATTGAGTATTGGAATGGGAGGTTTTGGGTTTTCTAAAGAGAATGGCATAAGATGTCTTCTGACCTCACTTATGCTCACTTCTAAAACAAGTAACTTTACAGTCCCATTTACTTTCATTTTCTTTTGTAAAGATTGCTCAATGTTCTATAATGTAAGTGAAGACTGTTCAGGGTTTTTTTACATATACACTGTTTGAGATATTTCAAAATCAATTTGGTTTTCTAAACATGGTATTTGGGTATTATTTGAGGACACTTATCTTAGCATGCTACTTAACCTGCTCTGGAAGTGGTGCTGTGTTTTAGTAATTCTCTCAACACACAGTCAGGTTTAGAAAGGAGAAATTGTTCATTCTGTGCAGGGTGCAAGGTGAATGTTTTCCACAAATAAAGTATGCAAAGGAATAAAAAGTCAGAGAATTTATACATGGAATTCTGCATAAACCCACATATTTTAACACTTTTTCACCTCCCATCTAATACATAATTATTTAGCTTATGCATAGTTATTTAGCTTGTACAGGCTTACATAACATTTCTCACTCTGCCTATGTGGGCCTATGTGGGTCTCTGGTGATCATGTTGGGAGGTCCTTCCTTCCTCAGTTTTGAGCAAAGTTCAGTTCAGGATGTGCAGAATCCAAGTTTGAGTGCCAAAGAGGATGTAATCTGCAGCATGGTGCCGCATCTCAATCAGTTGCCAATCAGGACATAAAATACAAAATATTTCCAAAAACATTGAGCAAGACCTGCCTAAAACGCCTAATAAAATATAGTTGCAGTCAAAAGACAGTTAAAGATGACAATGATACCATCAGCTTCCATCTGCAACAGAGATTCAAGGAAGGAACGGGGACAGAGAGTTCTTCTTAAAGACTCAGAGAATTATGCTTAAAGATATCAGAAAAAAAGGTTGATTCTTTCCATCCTCTAACTTGTTATTTTGAATAAAATTCAGCTTATCCAAAGGCAGATATCTGTAACTGCCTGGACAATTCCATATGCAGTAGAGCTACATTTAGACCGGTGACAAGATTACACTCTTCCTCTAGAAGAAAAAAGAAAAAAAAAAAGAAAAAGAAAAAAAAGAAAAAAAAAAAAAAGAAAAGAAAAAAAAGTCTAATGTATTTAAATTGGATAATAGAGAAAAATTAGAAATAAGAAATTATCACAGATTTCTGGTTTAACTACTTCAATATCATTTTCTGAATTTTTTTAATTATTCAAATTTCTGTCTGGAAGTTTCACTAACATCTAAAGTTCTCTGTGTATATATAGAGGTCTCTTGTCATTATTAATCAGGTAAACTAGTATCCATTCAGGTTCATAAAATATTATTTCCTTTAGGAATTTAGTACAGAGATTTAAAAAACATTCCTAAGATCTAAATACTCCAAAGATACAGACACATAAAATTTGAATTTAATTTTTTTAATAGTGCCATGTGTGGAATTGTCCCTGCTTCAGATTTTAATGAAATTATTATAGCACATTTCCTCTCACTTGAGGAAAGGAAAAATAACCTGATGGACATTAGATTAAAAGCTAAGGTGGGGAGACTGAGAGTTTGTGTGGTTTGTATGTACATAGACAAAGTCATATACTTCTGTGAACATGTGGTGTTCAGATACAAGTAATGCAAGTCATGTACAGAGATGATAGTTTCAAATCTAATGCATACATACATAAAAACAATAGCAAAGGAGGATCTGTTAGAACTTGAAAGCTAATCTATTCCACCTCCTTTTTCTCTGGTAAAATAAGTACTTCTAAATCTCTGTAGTGGGTTGATCCTGGCTGGATGCCAGACACCCATCAAAACCTCACTCTCACTCCCCTCCAGATCTGGACAGGGAAGAGAAAATATAGCAAAGGGAAATGAGCTGAGAAAAGGACCAGGAGAGATCACTCACCAAATACAATCACAGGCAAAACTGATCGAATTAAAGATATTAATTGAATTATTGCTAACAAAATCAGGGCAGGACAATGAAATGCAAAAATAGACCTCCAGTCTGACTTCCTCCTCAGCTGCACTGCTGCCTCTCTAGCGGTGCAGGGAGGCAGGGACAGGGGTTAAACTCAGTTCATCACACATGGTTTTTCCTGCTGTTCAGGGAGAGGAGTCCTTCCCTCCTCCAACATGGGGTCCCTTCCACAGGAGAGAGTTCTCCATGACCTGCTGCAACATGAGTCACTCTTCCAGAGGGTGAAGTCCTTCAAGAACAGACTATTCCAGAGGGGGTCCCCAACAGGTCATAGGTCCTACCAGGAAACTTTCTCCAGCATGGGTTCTTCTCCATAGGTCCCTTCCAGGACCCTGGTGCAGCACGGGGCTCCCACAAAGCCTCCTCTCAGGCATCCACCTGCTCTGGTGTGTGGTTCCTCCATGGGCTGCAGGTGGATCTCTGCATGTCCATGGCTTTCAATGGGTTGCAGAAACACAGCTGCTTTACCATGGTCTGCACCATGGGCTCCAAGGGAATAAAATACAATGTGTGGATCACCTCCTTCCACTCCTTCTCCACTGACTGGAGCATCTGCAAGGATGTTGCTGTCATACATTTTCGCTTTGATCTTCTCTGTCCACAATTACCTGTCCATAATTGATTTTTTCTTTTTTTTCTTCTTCTTAAATATGTTTTCACAGAGGCATTATCACCATTTCTAATTGGCCCAGCCCTGACCATCAGCACATCCATGTTTGGAGCCACAAGGAACTGGCTCTGCTGGACATGGAGGAAGCTGCTGGCTGCTTCTCAGAGAAGCCTCCTCTGTACCCTCCCTTTTGCAAAAGCTTAGTCACACAAATTCAGTACAATCTCTCTGATTTATCTTCTATTTTTTTCTGTTGCATGCTGTTACCACACATGAGATTGTGTAATACAGGGAAAAAATAAGGGATTTTTTTTTTTTTTACAAGACGAAGTAATTTTCTTCTTAAACATGACTCATAAGAAATAAAAACTTACATAATATGGTTTTATTTTTTTTTTAGTGACCCAGTGTATGAGTGCTTGTGTCAAGATTTTGACTGGAGGGGCAGGGGGGTTTTTCTGCGAGAAGAGGCTGGATGTGGTTCGAGCCAGCACTAGCTTCACCCAGAGTCTGTGTGGTACTGTGTAGATGATGTTGAACATAGAAAAAGCCACCAAAAAAGGGATGTAATTTGATAGAGCAGGTCACTAGTACATTTGAGATGCTCTTTAGTATCCCAGACTCCTGCACAGATCTGTCTGAAATAATATCAGACTTCCAAATTGCCAGATGCTACAGGAACCTGTGTGGGAAACCACAGGGCTTAAAAAGATATCATTAAAAAGATATCATTAAAAATATATCATTAAAAAGATATCATCCAGCTGTATCACAGGACATAGGATGCCAGTTTATGATGCTATTTATACTTCTGATTGTCCTGACTGTATGTATATAGAATCATAGAATCAAAGATTCATACAATCATAGAATGGCTTGGGTTGGAAGGGTTCATGAAGGTCATTCATTCCCAAACCCCATGACAAGAGTAGGGACATCTTCCACCAGAGCAGATTGCTCAGAGTTCCATCCAACTTGAACAATTATAGGGATAGCACATCCACAACTTCTCTGGGCAACCTGTTCCAGTGCCTCGCTACCCTCACAGTAAAGAATTTTTTCTAACCTATAATCTAAACCTGTTCTTTGGTTTGAATCCATTCCCCCTTGCCCTGTAACTACATGTGCTTATAAGGTATCTCTCTTTCTTGTAGGCTTCCTTCAGGTACTGGAAGGCTGCAATTAGGTCATTCTGAAGCCTTCTCTTCTTCAGGCAGAACAATCCCGATTCTCTCAGCCTTTCCTCGTAGGAGAGTTTCTCCATTCCTCTAACATTTTTCTTACAGATAACTGAAGTCCAATGTGCAGAAATATGGAGATAACGTATGCACATTAATTTTACAGCTATACAAAAAATGAAGTCTTTTGTACAATCTGAGTATCAACTTAAAATATAAAGTTAGATAACACACACTGAATTGCTTTTCAATATCTGCTAACACACAAACCCCATTTTCTAATGTCTTATATCATGAGAAACATCTTGGCAGAATCTTAGATTTTGTAGCAACTTCAAGCCTTAATAGCACAATTAGAAGCATTGTAGATTTTTCTTTTTATTTAATAGATTTCATTTCTCGAAAAAATGAAATAGACTGTATATTCTAAGATAGCTACACATTATTCATCTGCACACCTTATTATATTTCTTAAACTTTCTTTTGTTTCAGAGGTCATTTATGGTGAATTGAACTCCTTGGTTCTACAACTAATGTAAATAATGCAGATTGCTTAATTTAATGAGTTTTCCTTTCATAACACTAGATAATGAGTAGAGAACTAACTGACTCTGAGCTATACCATAGTTTTCCTAACACTGCTGATAATTAAAAGAACCATTAATTCAGCAAAGTTACAAATACATTATAGGAAGAAAATACATTTCACTCTTTTCACATTTGCATACATCATATATGATACTATTAAATGAGTATTACACCATTTCCCTGTGGAGGTGTAACTGACTTGAGCATAAGTTTTCACTTAGTCATATGGAAAAGGTAATAGTTCATGATGATAATCCTATGCAGAGTGAAAACAGTGGGGTAATATGAATTAGAGATTACGGTCCTCAAATAAGTATTTTAAAGTGACCATCATTCAACACATTCTACACAGCAGTAGTCCCAACAGAAATACTCAATAATAGAGAACTTCAGAACCTTGATATTGTGATTTTCATTGTGTTTGCTAGCTTAAAGGGATAATTGAAAGGACTTTGATGGAGAAACAAGCTGATTTTATTTCTTAACATACTTTTACTTTAAAAAGTATAATTGTTCATAACTAACTACTTTTAGCAGTCAGATTTCACTCCACTTCTTTACATATTTAATGCAGGTGTTGATTACCTAAATTGCAAGTAAAAATATTCCTAAATGTGGGGTGGAATCTATAGGTATAAGTAAAACTTGTTTCTATTCCCTCTGAATTCAGGGAACAGAAATGCACATTGAAATTCCAATAACCTAGAAAACAAATTAATGGAAAATCAAGTCCCATATTACTGCAATGCATCTGCTTTAAGTGCACCTTCAGATTATAAGCAGTGAACAGTAAACAAACATATACCATAGAGTGCCTGCTAACTGAAATTTACAGGTCTGCTCTACTACATTACTCTAAAAAAACCCAACTTTTCCCTGTTACAGCATCTCTAACATTTTTTCTAGACTTGTTAATATTCTAAAATGCAATATCATATCTACTGCAATTTGACAGAATTACCTCTTCGAATGCTGAGCAAAAGAAAGCTGAGTTTTTCAGTGCATAGTACGCAATAATTTAAGTTTAGTGGAAAGCATAGGCAGATTTTATAAGTGCTTTTATAACTGCAGAAAAATATACCATTTACTTGGAAGCATTTTAAAATGAACATGAGGCAGTATTTAAAATCTATCTAGCTTACAGAATTGTAAGCTGTGATACACATAAGTGTCACAGAAAATTAAAATATTTATTTCTGTACTAAGTTGTAATGTAACTAGTATCAGTATTATGCTATCCTTGCTAAATGATCAGTTTTAGTAGTTTCATATTAAAGAACTTTACAAGCTTATGGTTTACATTTATTTCTTTTCATATCATTCAAAAATGTGCATGACGTACATGCACAGGAAGAGTAATGGTCATCTTCACAAGAATGGATATGCATGCTATCTTTTAGTTAATTTTGTTTTTATTTTACTCTTTTTAAAATTCAGATACATTATTGCTAAAAGTAAAGAGAAACCTAGGATCCTATTCTACCAATAAACCAAACTTAATACAAAAAAATCACATCATAATTCAAGAGTCTTTTGAAAAAGAGGAAGTTCTATCAGCCAAAACATCCAAAGTCTTTCATTTGTAGGGCATTATTTAATTTGTTGCATTTCTCCTAATGCCCTACTGATATTAATTTTAGTCTTCAATTCCTAGCAACGGATTTTTTTTTTTTTAATATGGGCAGTTGATTGCACTTCTTTTTAATTATGTGTTTTAACTGCTTTTCAGTTTTTCATTCTCCATATCCAAACTTTTCCCTACCTGATATCTCTCTCTGACTTAATCCTGTTGCACATAGTTTTATGTGTGAAAATGTTTACGCTTTTATAAAGATTGCCTGCAAGATATTCTGCACACCAACAATCTGTAGATTTTGTGATATTTATGCAATTTCTAGATAATTCAATTATTTTCCCTGCTATCTAGGCATAATATGTGATATCTCTTCAGTCATCATTAGTTTCTGATAAACTGTTTAAAACTATATGAATTACAAAAATACTTCAATATTTCCTCACAGGGTCTCTTGTGTTCAGCTTTCCAGTTGATGAGCTGTTTGGCTTATACTTATTAATTATATATAGAGACTCAGAAATTTGAACAATTACTTTTTTTACTAATTCCAACCTTTCTTAACTCCATTTGTGTTTTAGAAACACTATGTATGTCATACACAATTTATCACCTGTGTACATATTTCTAATGTATTTCTACTTTTTCTTCTCTTGTGTCATTATCCAAAAGCCTTTAGGCTTAGGAAATTAAAAAATACTTACTTCTTTATATTTTATAGAGCTGAAATTTTCAGAGAAATCTTAGATCCCTACTTATCCTTAAATTCCTTCTGTGACAATCTTACACTGATAGACACATACTGCTAACAATGAGCCATTTTTGAGTGAGTTTGGTTGTCCTCTTAGAGGGTGGAAGACATAGCCTAGAGGGAAGGCCCCATGTGTAAAGGGCATGTAGTCATAGCTTTGTCTATCTCTTGTGACATACTGATACACATATAAGATAATAGATACAGAAGAATTCCTTATCTTCTCATAATCAGCTGGAAAAAGGAAAGCAATTTTACTGCCTAAATGCACTGTTTTCCTTCATGTTACTCTATTTCAGCTCTCACTTTTATGTTAAAATTGTGCCTGGAAAGATCTAAATCTTGCTGCTCCTGATTTGAATTGAAAATATTCTTTCAGCTATTTAAGCTTAGGATGAAAGAAATGTGTGAAACCAACAACAGACTACAAAACAGAGATGCTGTCTGGGAGAAGAAAGATATCAAATACAAATAAAGATTACCCTTAAACAGATCACCTTCTGATGGGCATAAGAGAAAATTACAAGCAGTGAGTTTATATGCATGCACCCAGTATTTCTTAAATTCACAGCACTCCTTTCAAGTGTAGGAAGAATATTAAATGACTGTCTCCTATCAGTGAAATTTGAGCTCCCTTCAAATATTGTCTACACATTAAGCTGTACAGAAAGGTTGGAGACTAATAAAGATTACACAAAGGTAATTGTTTTTAAGAAAGGTGGTTATTGGTACTGAGAAAAAAATACTATATGAGACCTAAAGGGGTAATGAGCACTGAAATACTGCAAATGAGAGGGCATAAAGGCAGTCTATCAAGGGAGCATAAACTAAAGAGGAAAGAATAAAGGTTTGCAGTGTCAGAAGGTGGGTCATCCTGCCCCCTTGGAGCACATATGTAAATACATACTTATTAAATTAAAACATCTGAACCTACATGAGAAGCAGAAGGTGAAAACTAGACTTGTGAAAAGAGCAATGAGGCTTTATGAGTTACTTTATTTTCATCTTGCTCTCAATAAAATGAAATTTTGCATGTAACATGAAAAAAAAAAACAAATCCTAAATTTACAGTCAGAGATGATACCCTTGGATCCCATCAGGATATAAAGTCTATTTACTAAAGGGAAAGATGCAAACACCAAACAAAAGAAAGGTATAAAGAGCTTATTTATAACCTTTTATGTATCTAAAAGGAAAAAAAATCATAAAAGGACAGATATGGGTAATAAAGACAAAATAAAATCATTAAGTAACTGATTTCTGAATCTTTCTATTGCCTTTTGTATGCATGAAATAAAACACAAGGCTGATGTAAATACAGCCTACACAAAATCTGAAAATCTCATTTCAACTTCTTGAGCAAAGAAGATCTACTAATGTCTATTTATCTTATATCTGGTAGATTGGGATTTATTGGAAAATGAAGAAATTATGAACATACTCTGAAAATACAGTGGATAAAGTGCAGGTTTGGAATTCAGAAAAGTATTGAAACAGCTCCCACTATCTTTTCAGAAAACGGCTTAAGTAAAATGAGAAACTGTATCCAAATGACCTGTGAAGGCACTATGGAAAGTATTTCAATATAGAAACCTTTGTAGAATCAAAGCAAAGAAATAGACTGGGTTATAAAACTTTTATAAAAGATTCATTTGAAATACTGCAGGAGCAATTGCTAGCTCTAGGGAAGCAACCTTAAAAGAAAGTTGAAAGTACTAATCTATTTCTTCTTATAAAAAACAATGCATTACTGAAGTTATCCCATGTGGAATAGAGAGTAATCTCTAATAGAAAAGTTAGACTAAGGTTTTATAATCCAGTAAAAACTATAAACTTTACACCCACTCTTCTGTATAGAAGTGGGAAACAATGAATTTTCATCTCTCTTTTCAAAATCTAGAATTTAGGAGAGATATTTACTCCAGTTTATTTAATGTCCACATTACAGAGAATTTTTTTTTTTTGACGTCCTTCTCGACACATAAATGTTTCTTAGCTTGGTAACAGTTCTATAGCAGTCAAAATCTTATTTGGGGAAGACTCTATCTCACCTCTCTTCTTGTTGTATAAGTTTTGTGATAATGCTTGAAATACCCAGCACAAGAAAAAACTTGTTTATATGACTCTCTCCTTATTGCTGAATCTTCTTTTTAAACTGGACTTGTATATACAGTGTGACTACCTTAGGAATACAGGTCTTGAATGCACTAAAAAGCCTGAAATAGAAAGTAATAAAATCTATCAGGGACTGTGAGCCCTTATGTTAGGGACTGTGAGCCTATGAAAGGTGATTCTGGACAAATGGCTGTTTCAGACAAATGATCATGACTGCTCAATGATTTGGGAGGCCAGGCAGCAGACTGAGGCCACACCTTGGGTGCTGTGTCCAGTTCTGGCCCCTCCATTTAGGATGTTGAAACGCTTGAGCACAGCCAGAGGAGGCAACAAGGCTGGTGAGGGTTCTGGAACACAAATCCTGTGAGGAACGGCTGAGGCAGCTGGGGTTGTTTAGCCTGGAGAAAAGGAGGCTCAGAGGTGACCTTATCACTCTTTACAACTTCCTGAAGGGAGGATATAGCCAAGCAGGGGTCAGTCTCATCTCCTAGGCAACAACTGACAGAATGAGAGGTCTTGAGGTTGGATGTTACAAAAAAAAATCTTCACTGAAAGAGTGATTGGGCACTGGAATCATCTGCCCAGGGAGGTGGTGGAGTCATTGTCCCTGGATGCGTTTAAAAAAACACTGGATGTGGCACTCAGTGCCATGGTTAAATTGATGAAGAGATGTTAGGTCATAGGTTGGACTAGATGACCTTAAAGGTCTTTTTTAACCTAGTTATTCTGTTATTTTGTGATTCTGTACTACAGGATGGACAGTGAATCAAGAGTACTAGTTCATAAACTCTACCAGCATGCAGGCATGTTTTTTATAAACTTATAAACTAACATCAAGTCATGAAAACTACTAAGCTTCCATCTGGCTTTATCCCCAGAACACTATGTCATTCAGTGTTATAAACTGTATCTTACAAGGGATGTAGACACTGTTAAATTCCCCTAACTCCAAGTAGGAAGTCAGTCCTGAGAATATGCTTTAGATGCAAATGGTCAGTGTAATTTCTCTATACAGTTCTAGGTTCTAGATAGTTGCCCTCATGCCAGCATCCATATTTCTTCATTGTCAACAGATGGAGGGAGAATAAAGAATGATGAAGACTTCCAGTGTTCATCACTGAACTAACCAGTCTGGTTCACTTATGATTTCATAGCTCTTCACAAAGTTTCAGTCATATTTTCCTTCCTAAAAGCACAAACAGTTTCCTGATTATTTTGAGAAATAGTAATCAATTTAATATTTTATTATTGCCTGAAAACACACTTACATTTACAATCTTCAACCCTCCATCATTACTTCCTCAGAGAAGAACCAGAGAGCTACATGGGGAAGGAAGGGAAGAGACTTCCAGCAGGGAGCTTTTGATGAGGACACCAAAAGCACTTGCCACATAGTTGCTGCACTGCCATTATTCCATCACTAAGGAAAACTCAGAACTGATCAGTAAGTTATGTCAAAGCACATTAATTTTGTACTGACAGCTTTAACAGACTTGTTGAAAATAAAAAATGCTTTATTTATGTATAACCAATTCAATTTTCCTGAACAATGACCATCATTTGCTAAAGCAAGGGTTTTGGATACAAAGAATTGGATGACAGCTGTACAGTTGACAGCTGTAAGAAATATTTCTTCCCTTTTTTTCTGTCTTACTAAATATCAAAAAAAAATTTAGATCAGGCAGAATTAAGACCTCACAGGACAGTTTTTCAAAAAATAAAATATATTGTTCATATGAAAACTTACAGGGGGATTTATAAGCCAATATGAAGATCTCTTTCTGGAGAACCAAGGGATGCAAAAAATGGTATACATAAGTTCTTGTGCACCTGTTTCCAGGGGAACATATTTCCCAGATGTATTCTTTATTTCTTCTCTACTTCCAGAGGATGCTAAACAACTGATATGAACCCTCAGATGATTTGTCCTAAAGAATCACAAAGAAAACGGAGGCATGGTAAGTTACATGGAGACATAATTTGCATAATTATCTGTACAAAATATGTAATCATAGAGATACTCTTGCTGACACTATTTAGGACCTGCAAACAGCTAAGAGTAAAGAGGTTCAGTAATTTATTTTTTTTTCTACCTGCAAAATTGTAATCAGATCTGGCTATGATTTCAAATGAATTTCACATAAGTGAACACCAAAATGCAGTCATAGTGAAAAACACCATGGAGGGGTGCTCAGTAGTATTTTGCATAGTTCAGCACAAATAGGTAGTGATGAAGGACAAAGGGACATCTGGTGGCAATATAGATATATACATTAATCTTAATATTCTGCACTGCTGTCAAAAAAAATCTAGGCTACAGAGAACTCAGTCTATCCAGACATAACTGTCACTGTCTATTTGAATAAAATATGCAGATTCATATACTTGATCACATAAAAATCAGATACCGAATAAATTATTTTTTAATCAGATTCTGTGCCTGCATTTCCTGAACAAAACAGCCAGTCACAGCTGCCTTATCCAAAGCACATGGAGTTAGTTGTGTTAATGTTTTACCCTATGCCAGTATAGACTAGACCAGAATGTTTTCCTCGCTAAAATACCTCAAATGTAATTTGTAAAAAACACATTCTTCATCTGTACTGAGTAAAAAACACACATGAATTATATATTACATTTGGTTTAATAAGACACACAAGGCAATTACAGGATATATACATTCCCTCACTCAAATTCAAGGAGGAAAAAAAAAAGTAAATGGTTGTTAGCTGCTGGACTCTTTCATGTTTTAAGGTCTGCTTTCTTCTGTACCCTTCTGTACCTGTATGTAAGCAGCAGCTGAAAAGTTATTCTTAAAAGCATCACTATTTAATTCATTGATTCTGTGTCTCCATTCTCTTGAGTACAAAAATACCCTGCTGCTTATATAAAGAATAGCAATTCATTTTTTTCTCTTTCAGGTAAAACTCAAGCAAGCATCATTGTTCCCAGATAGATTCAAAATGTAGCATTTCTTTGCAAGCAGTAATTTTCCTATTTCTGCACTGCACTGTATCTCCCACAGTAGGAAACATAACATGCTTACAGATTAAAAATTTCTAACCACTGATACTGGTGAAAAGCAGCACAAAATTAGTTCTTCTCTGTCTTCTGCCTCTTGTAACCCTTCAGCTCATAATGAATAGCAATGAGAAACCACAGCTAAATGGAACAGTCAAGCTGTGATCTCAGCTATTAATACTCATAAGCAGTGATTACACAATGCTAAGCATTGTCATTACAACATGATTTTCTGCTGTTAGGTCATAGAAGGTGCTGCAGAAAATCTTCAAAAAGTCAAATCAATAGACCAAAAAAGGGTCTGATTTCTTTATTTCTTTTTATCTATGTGGAGCATCAAAATAATTTCTAACAAAATTAAAATAAAAATTTATATACTAATTTTAGAGAAAGATAATGAATAAGAGCACCAAACAATAGAAACACAAATAGTCCCACAGTAATTTTTTTTCAATAGCTATATGAGTGTTTTTAATTAAGTCTCTTGAAAAATAAGCTGCAAACGACATTCACGTGTTTTAATTTATTTCAATAATTAATTAAATTCTCCCTTCAGGGTCTGAAAATCCGGTTCATTGTTTTCAAGTTTCCCTTGATCTGAGTAAAACCTAGTTCTGACTTTCCTCAGTCCTCATTATCTTTTCCTCAAAACCTTAATAAAGAACATTTTTTCAGAACTTTCCAAATTGGGTATCTAGTCCACAATCAAACCCATTTGCTTGCTCCACCGGACACATGTTCAATACTTCCCAATAACTTATGTCCTTTCACAAGTACCCTGCCATCCCATTTACAGATCCTCTAGTTTATAAGTCTACTTAAAGAGCACAATAAAGTTGAAAAATAAGACAAAGCTTCATGGAAAAATCATTCTTTATAATAGTCTAAAGACATATGCATACCTATTAAAGAAGGAATATACATATATCATTCTCTTACCAATATTTTGTCAATGTTCTTTCTGATTTTCAGATGTATTTTTTTAAAATCCATCAGGGCTTTCATATTTATTGCTCAGAAGGGATTGCTCTAAGCCATTCTAGTGTTTTTTTTTTCTATTCATTCTCCTTTTGACTTTTCTTGGTCAGCCACAAAACCTGTCTCAAGTTTGTCTTCTCCTGAGAAGATCCTTTGACCTATCAAACCTGTTTTCTCCAGGCAATAACAAGCTCTTTTTCTGTAGTTTTCCCTCATTTTTAATAGAAGGTCACTAGTACTTGACAACCGTACATTTTTCCACTTTGAATACTGATGCAGTTTCATGCACTGTTAGTTGATTATTCTTCTGTAAGGGCAGGTTCTATGGTTTCTTCTGCTGCCCCTTTATTATACCCCTCCTTTGAAGCCTGGGCATGCACTGTGCCCTTCAACAGACTCTACAGATCCTGTCAGCCTACTGTAGTAAGAATCTAGTGAGGAAGTGCAATAAAATAAAACTGTGGGTTTTTCTTGTTTGTTTTCTGAATACATGGTATTACACAATTGTCAAACTAGAATTTTTGTTGTGTTTATAACTCCAGCTAGCAACGAAGTGCCACCCAGCTACTCACTCATTCTCCTTCCCCCCTTTCCCCTGTGAGACAGGAAGGAGAATCAGAAAAGTGTAAAACCTGTGCGTTCACATAAAAATAGTTTAATAATTGAAGTACATTAAAATATTACTATGGTGATGGTAAGAATATTATTATTATGATAATTTTAATTATTAATAATATTAGCAATAATAACAGCAACAACAATAATAACAATGGAGGAAAAAAACAAGAAGCACAAGTTTTTTTGGCAGTATATTATTTCTTAAACAGTATTAGGAATAAATTAAGTAGGATCTTCTGTTTGTAATAACAAAAAAGGAGTGACCTTAATATCAAAAATGCTTGTCCACCTTTACTTTTCATAGATATTCTTCACAGAGATTATAAGTCACAACAGAAACTTTAATTTGGCAGATAAAACCTTTTGGACTCCAGTCACACGTAGTATATCAGTGAGAAAAAAATGGTATGCATCTGGTTGTCAATAGTGAATAACCTATTATAATATTTAGTCTTTCAGAAGAAATTAATCTCTTCTATTTTAATGTATATTGGGGAAAATAGCCTCAAGCAGTAATAAGGTTTGACACAGCAGGTTTTAATACTGTATCTTTAAACTTTACTATTGCAGCCATTTTGCATAGTTGTAGAATAAAATTTTTCAGACAAACAGCATGTGAGACTATCCTTGCCCCTTTGGAAATGGTGGTATGGGAACTTATTTAGTCTCCTCTATTCCTTTTTGCCATTTCCAGGTTTAACTCTACTTAAGAAGCTCTCTTAATCTTAGGCTGTAAAAGTAAATGGTAGTATGCTCCTACAGGGACCATTTGCTGAATATTTATCAGTTTTCCTCTTCTCTGTGAAACAGGACTAGTGGAAATTAGTGGCTTTTAGAATTTTTTTACATGTTTTTACTAATTTGTTGTTGCTATTGTATAAGAACAAAGCCTTGATTTACTTCTAAATAAGTTTCTCTACAAAGAACCTTTCACCTATTTGCCAAAGTTCTATTATTATACATTACATCAATGTATATCAATATATATCTTATATCAATTGATATAAGATTTTGTACATGTATTGAAATTAGAAGTGAAAACTATGGGAAAGTGCTTAATAAGAGTGAAAGTTATTTAGAAAAGGGAGAAACAACTCATGTGCTTGATTGTATTAAGTTGTTTAGGTCACTTTTTATTTGTACAATTCATATAAGCTTCTTTTATCCCACTTCCCATTAGGTCAGCATGCTGCCTGTGTGAGACCACAGTACAGATTGCATTGAGCCAGGCTTCATATATTGCACAGGCATTGGACTTCTAGAGGAACTTAATGTTCACTGCAGTCAGCTATTAATTCCCCTGAGAACAGCAATTTTTGAGACTATAAATTTGTGTCAAGATGCATCAGTTACATTCTCTTGTTTACCTTTATATCACAGTAAATTAACATGCATATATGTTGAAACTGGCTGGAGACCTCCTCTAGTTAATAAAACTTGACATTTTAATAGGATAAACAAATGTTTTATTTGTACATGTGGTGTATTTTACCAATGATCTGATGAGATTGTCTTAGATGTTTGTTCTTTATATACTGGAGATAAAACTCATGTTTGCTAGATGACCTATTAATCTGCTGATTCATTGAATGCATGTTATAATTTAAAGGTCAGGGCTATCCATTAAACTTATCAACATGGTTCAGGATTCTTTAAATCAAAAATATTCTTATATGAACTTAATTCTATGGCAGGAATGCTAAAGCAATAGTAAAATAAGTTAATCCTCCTAGATGATGGATTGCAGCCTGTGGCTCTTATGGCTGCATAACTTCAATAGAGTAGAGTCACAGTTAGTTCACAACCAAAGTAGGTAAATTTCCTTTGGAACTTATAGTTATTTCCCATTAAATAATACCATTAGGAAAATAATTCAAGAGTAGGTTCTAGGAATATGGGGTATAATCCCACTATTTTATTGGAACACACAGTATATCCAAGTAGCAGAATTTAGACTCAATTCAGCTTTCAGTTTGTTTTCGTGAGCTGTTTTGACAAAGACATTTAGGTGAAACCAATAGAGAAATTATATACTTGACATTATTAAATTAATAGAAAATAATGAACTGGTCATGTATTACAGTAATTGCTGTGACTACTTTCAAAGATTCTATGTTTCTGTTTCTTAGGAAAATTAAAGAACCTGTAAAAAGACACAGCAAATCATAATCTACTATATATAGCATTTTGTAGCAGCTATGTTGTTCAGCTATGTAGAAGAGAAAACTGGATATCAGCTTCATTTTTACTATAACATTAACCTTCTATATAATATTGCAATTTATTGTGATTCTCCTAAATGTCTAAATCAATAATTTAAAAAAAAAAAAGTGTGAAAAGGATTCTTTTTCTTTCTTTTTTTTTTTTTTCTTTTTGTAATGAAGATTTCTATAGATAGCAGTACAAGCAGTATGCAAGTAACAAAAATTATATTGACAATTGCAAGTCTACTGGCAATGTTTAGTTGTGGGTGACCTTTAAAAAAATATCTTCTGCCTCCAGGCACACACATGCTATTTACACTAATCCTCTTAAATTTCCCTCACGGCTCCACTATGCTGCTGCTTACCCTAACACCACCTTCTGCCTTCAGACCTAATTTCTCTACTCAGATTGTTTTTTCAACTTTTGATAGTAGCTGCTCACAGAGCAAATTTTCCTGTGAAGTTTGCTAGCACTGTGCAGCTGATTTCAAAAACTCAGGATTGGCATTATGGAGTACAGCCTGAGACTTAGAGGAAGGTATCCCAAAACAGATTTGCAAGTTGTTTGGAGGTAGGGTGCAGAATATAAAGGTGCTAGAAAATTAAATCAAAAGTGATTAAGAAACACAAAGAAAATTTAGGCAAGGATAGAGCTAAAGACAGGGTTCAAATTTAAATTACAACCTTCTGCTCTTTAAATTAGAATTTTACTTCTTCACAGTAATTTAAAATCATGTTTTAGACCCTTAAAACCTATGTTATTAAAATAAATTGAGAACCAGAAGTAAATAATTTATTTTCAAATAGAAACAGACTTAAAATATGAATGAATAAAAATCTAAAGTACTACATTAAAGTTCCAATTATTCACTTCCTTAATAGGTCAGAATGCAGTCTTCTGTGTCACAGCAATTAGAGTATTGGCTGTAGTGAAGTCTTGTTTATACACATGTGCCTTTCACTGATTAATCAATTTAATTTTAATACAGAAAATCTTCATTAAATTTGTTTTCAATAAAATAAATTGTGGAATCTTGTTCCCTAAAGAAATAGGACAACTTAGTGAAGATTTGCGTGACAGCTTGAAAGTAATTAGACCTCTATCCCTGCACTAGCCACCCACTTATTTCTGTGAAACTAGAAATAACATATCTTTTAGATTTCCACCCCTGTGTTAAAACTGCTTTAAAGCACTCTGTGGGTTCAAAAATTTCTCCAGAAGACAACTCTCAGACAGATATACAGATTAAATAATCCCCTTTGCCATCATTGAAAACCCAAGTGATATTTATGCACTTAAGATACCACAAAGACTTTTCCTACATGGCGTAGGTAAAAATCACTAGTGTATTTATTTGAAGCTTTCCCACAGTGGGCAAATTTTATCTGTAAAGGGCTAGTCACTTTTGTCTGTGTGAAATAGTCTCAACATGAGAAAATTTAAAGAATGCCTTAGAAACTGGTATATGCTCTGCTTCATTCCTCTTTCTTTCTCAGGGCAATAATGGGCTGGGGAATGGCCTTCAACTGAGAGCTTATTTATTTAAACCTGAGATTTAACTAGGATGGTTTACATGTTGTTAGGAGTAAAAGAATAATGATTTCTAAGATTGGGTGAGCAAGGTACCATGTGTGAAAGAAGGTCATGAAGGAAATTAAGCATCACCAAATCGACAAGGATGATAGTACAGATGTTTTAAAAACTCTATCCCTATGTTAGAATAGCCTGGGAAGTTGAGAGTCTGGGTAATAGAAAGTAAAATCTAAAAGAAATATGAGACATGTAACAGGGTTTATCTTGCAGAGATAGAAGAACTAGAAATCAGAGTAGAAAGCATAGCACTTGAATCTAGGAGGTTATAGACCAGGACATGTGAAAACAAAATGTGTATCCCCAGAAGTTCAGCTGCTGCTGTTTTAAAAATTCTCTCTCCTAATTTCATTCTCTAGCATAGAACAAAATGAACTTGCACAAGCTTTTTTCCCAGTTCCAAGGCCTACCTTTTAAGCCCATGGAGGTTTCTGAAGCTTGAAAAAATCAACTTAGAACCCTCACATATCTGTCCACATTGGTTGATATTAAAAAAAAACCCAAAAACAACAAAAAACAGTTAAAGAAAATGATTATGATCAAATAGACTATGTTTCTCTGTCAAAGCATGCTGAATAAAACCCAAGAAAATTGAGTTGCTTTCTTTGAAGTGGATTCAGCTGTAAAGATATTTAGCTACATTCACTTCTCAGCACTCTTTCTAACCTCATAAATCTTGAATCCTTTCCTTCATAGTGACATAGCTTCAATAGGAGGAATGAAGAGTTGTCCAAAAGACATGAATAACTTATAGGCTGACAGTTATGGCACTTAAAAGTAAGTGATAGTTTGTAAAGAGTCAGATCCTGTCACTGTGTATTAGTCATGCTCTAAAAACACCTCTCTGATTGAGACTTTGCCTTTGTCAAAGATTGCTGGGTTCAATGCACTTTCCAGATTAAAANAAAAAAAAAAAAAAAAAAAAAAGAAAAAAAATCTCTAACTTCCTTGGAATATTTTTATCAGGAAACTACCACTAAGGCTGAATGCAAAGTTGTGGATATTTAGTTACTTCATATTGTTAGAGGAGAAGTATTAATTAAGAAAAAAACTATTCCCAAAAAACTATACTAAACCAACCCCTAAAAAAAGCAAACAACAAAAGAAAGGACGCAAAAGAAGAGGACATAATGTGTCTAAGTTATTGATTACAGAAGTTGGTGAAGAGGCATGGTCTATATATGGGTTAGTCTTTGGGAAAAAAGGAGCCCATATGTCCCTTATGTCACTGTCTTTCTAAGTGCTCTTAATATGCAGTTTTACACAAAAGGTAGTTGAGAGATTTCTCCTTAGGGAAGAAATCAGAACCCTAGACCAAGAACTGAGAAAAGAGCTTATGCATGGCTGAGGAAGATACTTGCAATGTAAATGGGTTGTGTTTGTAATTTTCTCTACTGATTAGCTTCAGACATGTTTTTCTTAGATTCTCCTGTTTTTTAAGAAAACAAGACTTAGGCTGCCTTTGCCCTATCACACTCTTTCCTTTTTCATCCATCAAAAATTTTTCAACGGATCAATTTAATTCAAATGTTGCAGAGGATGAAGACCTCAAAATGAAAAAAAAAAAGTTCTTTTGGATTCTGAGAAAAATTATGACAGATTAAGAAAAATTAAATTTTATTAGGCTGGCCTATCAGCACACACAGTCAGGCTATCAGTCACAGCAAGCAGATCTCTGAATTCACTGAAATAGAAGTAATGTCTGTCACCAGGAAAAAGAAAGTCAGCAAGTCAGCATTTCTGTGAAAGAGCTGGAAAGAACAGGGGAAGAGGCTGAAAGTGATAATTCTGAGGTCAAGTTGTCATGGGCAGTATATTATATGGGAATATAAAACATGAGCTAAACTTTGTTGCTGCAGTTGCCATGGAAAAGGTTGTTTTGCACTTCCATTTTAAGGGCAAACTTACACAGACAGAAATAGATATACTTCTTAAAGTTCATCCCCAGGCCTATCAGAGGCAGTTCATGAAGGTAATGCATCTTTTCAGACCACAACTGGCTGAAAATATAAGCAAGATGTGGTGGCTTGCCTTGATTAAGGTACAAATTCCCACGCGGCTCCTTAATCACCCCACATCCCCAACAGGGCAATAATGCAAACTTCATAAAAACAAATAAGTGGTGCTTTTATTCGAATATTTAACTCCTTGCAAATATTTTCATGAGCATTTTATTTCACAGGTGTTCAGAGTGAGGCATTGTCTTGCACAGTTGGTTAACTTTTCTTAAATATTGGGGGGGGGGGGAATGCGGAATTAGATGAGGATTAGGGTTATGTTAAAGATTATCTGATTTTGGGGTGTTTAAAATATATGTGATTCTAACCTTTTATTGACTAGGGAAAAACTGTTGAAACCACATTTGTCCTTTGCCTGGTGTGTCTGGGAGTCTTTGGAGGGACTTTTAACTGAGAATTTTCTTCTTTATTGAGAATTTTCTTCACTGCTCTAAATTTTAAATGTAGGTACCTGACTTAGTTAACAAATACAATTAATTGCTTCACATCTATATATC
Source organism: Turdus rufiventris (assembly GCA_013186435.1). Classification (NCBI taxonomy): domain Eukaryota; kingdom Metazoa; phylum Chordata; class Aves; order Passeriformes; family Turdidae; genus Turdus; species Turdus rufiventris. The sequence goes on from PYHW01009483.1 coordinate 2,101,938, forward strand.
TTTTCTTGATCATCTTTTAAAGTTTATATTTCACTTTCCTATTTAAAAGAAAATGCCATATTCCTTAGTGAGTTTACCTTTCAAAGAATAATTTTAAAAGAAGAGGTGAAATGGGGTTGTGGAACTGAATTTAAAATCCATAGAAACCTGAGATTTATGAATATGTTGATTCTATCTCCTAACTTTCTTATCATTACCTTGTCTTAATTCATGTTTGCATAACTCTGTTAACGCTGATTCTTTGGTGCTTTGTATGAGACAGAGATAGACGATAGAGGGATCATAGTCAATACTATCTCTCTCACTATTAACTTAATGTAAAATTCTTGTAAGGTTCATGGTATGACAATGCTTGCAACACATCTTGCTTGGTTCACTGGGGAGCTATAAAGTGATCTGGGAGAAATGATGGTGCAGTGGTGGATGAGAATTGGCAATTTTTCTTTTCAGAAGAATGTCATGGTTTGAAAACCTGTCTCTCATGTCTGAAAAAGAATTTTGATGAAAGAAAAAGATATCAAAACTCATATTTTTTTACCTATCTGCTTTAGAGCAGAAAGCTTAACCTCACAGACATGCAAAATTCAGGCATCTTAGCTGTGTTTCAGAACTGTTCTCTTTCTTTTTCCTTCCAATAAGGAGTGAAAACAAGTCTTAAAAGACACTATGAGATTAATTTCCACTTCTCTAGGCAGCTATAAATATTAATCCCTAGCCTATACCCTAAAACCTCTAATGACTGAGATAATACTATTTTCATCAAAATGCAGATCTCCTGTAGGCTGTTGAATAGCATTTAAATTGGTAGCAATATTAGAGCAGTCCTATATCCTAAATCCAGCAAAATAGAACTCTTTTAGTATTTGTTCTGTGTGCATAAGCCATTCCAAACCTCAGTTTAGGAAGAGCAGGACAATATATGCAAAAAAACCCTAGTATTTCTCCTTTGGGATTATTTTAAGAAAACTGATTTCTATCCTATTACAGCACTTTCTGAAATGAGTGCTATTATTCTGACACTGTTGTTTTAAATCAAATTGGGTAAAGATCATACAGGCAACTATTCAGAAAAAAAACTTATGTATTTTTTTGTAATTTTAATACTGAAAAGATTCATGAAATGTTACATGAAAAGATTCAGTATACAAATCTGTTTGAAAACGGAATCAGCTAAATCCGTATTCATATGAGTCAATATAAAACACAGTCTGAACACTGATACATGTGCTTCTGAAAAAAGCTTACCTTGATCCTTCTTATCAAATGATTGTGCAAGGCATATAATTTTCAGTTTTTCTAACACTGAAAATTGAATTACATGGAAGGAACATGAATTTATAGAAGCTAAGGATTAGCTTATGAAGATCTCCATGAGTTTAAAGCCATACTGCATTGATTCAATCTTTTTAGAAGGAAATTGTGTGTTCCTCAGCAAGTGAGAAGGCTCCTGACACCAGTATGTTGGTGTGTGCATGTGTATGTGTGTGCATCCAGTAGCATTCTAACTATAGAAAATATTTATGGTTCTTTTATGGGCTGACCTTGGTTGGCCACCACATGCCCACCAAGCCAGTCTATCACTGCTTGTGCTCAAAAGAACAGAGAGACGAAATTGAGACAAAAAATGAGAAGGGTCGTGGAGTTCACTCACCTGGGCAAATGGGCAAAAGAGATTTGATTCAATTTACTTCAATTGATTTCTACTTACTGAAAACAAAACTAAAACCACCAACCCTCTCTCAGCTCACTTTTTTCCAGGTTCAAATTTCTTCTTGACTTCTCTATCACCTCACTTCGCATATCTCAGGGACCTGGAGAAAGTGGGTTGAAGTCAGTTCATAAAGCTTCATTTCTGTTGGTCTTTCCTCTTCACACTGGTACCCTGCCACAGTGTGGGATCCCTCCAGCGGGATACAGTCCTGTTCCCACATTCCTTCCCATGGGCTGCAGTGCTTCAAGAAATGCTTCATTGTGGGCTTCATCTATGTGACAGAGTTTAGAGACCTTCAAACACAGACTGCTCTAATATAGATCCCACAGATTCTTTCAGAAAACCCTCAATAATTTGGGCTTCTCTCTGTGGGCCTTGTCACCTGTTATGAACCTGCTCACGTGGGAGGCCTCTGCAAGCTGCAGCTTCATTCATGGTTGAAAAGGTCCACTGTAGGCTCATCCACAGGCTGCAGGTGGATATCTGCTTCATTGTGATCCTCCACGGGATCCAGTGGGACACCATGTGTCACCTCAGTCTCCTTCATGAGCTGCAGGAGAATTTCTGTTGCAATATCTGAAGCACCTCCTCTTTTTCCTTCTTACTTGATCTTTGTGCCTGCCCTGTTGTTTCACTCATATTTCTCAATCCTCTCCCAAATCTGCTGCACAGCATTTTTTACCATCTCTTTAAAATATGATATCACAGAGGTGCCACTAACATAGGTAACGGATTCAGCTTTGTCAGTGGGGATCCATATTTGAGCTAGCTTGAGCTAATTTTTCCCAGCACAGGGGCAGCTCCTAGTCTCTTTTCATAGGAGTCACCCCTGAAGTTTCCCTGCTACCAAAATTTTGGCATGTAAATCTAATCAAGATTCTAAAGACTTATATAGTAAAATTATAGAATACCTTAAGCTTTCAGTTACAGCTGAACAGAGTCAATCCACTGCAGAATCTGGCTCATACTTTCATAGAAGTATGACCAACTGTTTTATCTCTTATTTGCATACCATTCAAATATGATGGCCTTCTGTTCTTCTAAAAACGTGCATGAATTTTCAGTAGTGTCTCATAAATCTAATAAATACCTTTTCCACAAGGGGTATCATGGAAGAAATACTGTAATGGGTATCTGCTTTCCAAGAAAAAAAGTATTGAAAACCATAGTCAACAAGAACATCAATTCACATATTAATTCAGACACATTCCACTTCTGATGATATACTTGGTTGACTTGGATTGTATTTAGTTTTCAAGGCCAATTTTCAGGAAAGACAGCCATAGTTCAGGGAAAAATGATATTATCAAAATAATTTGTTGCAAATTTTTGCTCTTTCTCAAATTCTCCTGAGGATCACAGGAAGATAAATATTCAGTTTAAGATCCCATAAACTATTCAGTTTGTCTTAGCTCTAGAGAAGAAATGAATTAAAGCATTCCTCATCCAGCTGAGAGCAATACTCACTAAATGAACTTCAAAAGCCTTCTGTTTCCTAAGCATCAAGGACTGCAGGAAGAGGCTAGAAACATAGAGAATATTTCATGCTGAAACTTTTCCTGTAAAACTCCACTCTGGTGGTCTGTAGATCCTGGAAATTCAAGAGTAAGGTCTATACTTCCCACTGCTTACTCCCAAAAATGCTGTATGGTAAAGCATCTAACGTTGAGATTAGAATAGTTAAAAGCTATGGAATCAAACCAGGCAAACAAGCAAACAAAAACCCCAGGTGAAAAAAACAAATAAACAAATAAACAAAAAGAGTCAAAAGCATGGGATAACACTCTCATCATTCTTTCAAGATGAGAATGTGTGAAAAAAATCAGTGATTTTTTTCACATTTAAATTTATATATTATTTAACTGGAGTAAGATAATTATTTATGTGTGTGTGTATATATATATATATATAAGGGTTTGAAGTGCTGAATGATAAATATAAAAAAAAAGTTTGGAAAATAAATCTTTTTCCTTCCCACTGCATTTCTGTAGTTTGAAAGTATTACTTCCACTCTTTTACGTACAAATTTCCTCTTCAT
>PYHW01009483.1:2105736-2119887 GCA_013186435.1 Turdus rufiventris
TCCTGTAGCAAAGACTATACATAGCAACAATCATCACCTCTGCTGCTCAGTGACAATCTACATAACACTTCATGTTTGGTCTATACAACGCCTAGGAACTGACTGCATACTTATACTATTTTTCATAGATTTTTATTTGTATGTTTTGATGCATCTATCTTTTTTTCCTTTTCCATGATTATCAATTGTATTATCTAGAAGTTTCAATAGAAATAACAATTTTATTAAGGGTTCTGTTTTGCAGGCTTAGAACAGAAACCATTTGAAATTTTTCAGCATTATCAAAAGAAAACATTTTATTTCTTACATTCTCCTTTGGAATGCTTTGCTTCAGTAATATTCCTCAGTAGCTCACAGTTCTTGTGAGTGATTTTTTTCTGGTTATCACTGATCACTGAAGATGCTTTCTCTACTGACCTCTATAACATTAGCTCTCAAATTGATTTATGAAGCTTTAGTAGATGTATAACTTGTTACCCTATGGCCTCCTTGTGGAAATTGGTAGGAGTGTTGGGTTCTGTGTACAAATGCTGCAGTGACCTAGTTATTTGGATCTGTGTGACTTTGGTAAGCATACCTTAGGCAGTTTTTTTGAAACTACCTTAAACTTAAAAGGTTATAGTAAAATGCAAATAAGGTTTATTTACAGCATCTGATAAAGAAAACATAGTTATAAATGCTTCAAAAAGACAAGTGAAGGAAAATCAATTCCTAATTTCACTAACGTAATATAAAAGATCTGTTTGGCTGCTCTGTACCTTATGCCTTGGGTTGCATTTGTCAAGGAGAATCACATCTTTACAAATCCTTGTGGCTTTAACAGGTAGTTCTATTCAAATCTTTCCTCCATCTTTCTCTTTATCCAAGTGCTCCTTTCCAACCTGTAGTGTTTGCTATGCTATTTCCATGCAAGGTGACAGCTGTGAAAATTCCTTAATAGAGAAAAAATATTCTATGGGGGATATTACAGACATATTGTATTAATTTTTTGATTTGAAAAAAAGAAGGTTAAAATAAAGTTAGAGCCTTTTATGAGAATGAGAATTCATTGTGGTTTATTTTCAAAGGAAGTGAGGAAAATATTTATTCCAAAAGTCAGCTTCAGCCCAGATTGGTGCCAGGGCTCTCTGTGTACAAAATACTTCTCACAGTCAATATTTATATTGGCTGACTGGCTCTGTGTGGCAAATCCTCTTTTCACATATTCTCAGGCTTACTAATACAAGAAAAGTTCAGTAGTGGACTTAGGAACTTGACTTGGTGACATAGAATTCAGTTTAAAGGTAAATTGTTTTGGGGTTTATCCTCATGATAACACACATTCCAGTCCACAATATCATGATGTAGATGTGGTAAGTTAAGACAGTCTCTCCTCTGTTTGGTAAATCAGAATTTTAAACTGGTATTTTTATAAGCCAATGATGAGATATTTTTAGGGTTTAAACAGTATGAAGGTGCCCACAACCAGCTGTTATAAGTGTGGTTAAACTTCATTATTATTTTCATTTCTGCAGAATATTTTTGGGGGATTGGATTGGTTTTGTTTATATGCATTTTTTTTCTTTTTTTTAAAAAAGACCACAACCAACCAACCAAGCAAAATTAAGCAACCAAATAAACCCTTTGCTTTAGCCCAGAGAGAAGTAACCACTATTTTAACAACAAATAAAAAATCCCATAAAAAAACCCCAAATAAACAGAACAAACTCCTCCATACAAATACAAAAACAAACCATGAGCAGCTGTCTGGACACTGTAGGTCATTGTCAATTTTTTACATTCACAGAATAAGATTTTGAGCTAAAACCTGTATTTTGTTTATAAATGTGCACACAGTCCATAGAACTAAGGATAGTGGTCTTGATGAAAATTATCAGCATTATAACATGTTGAATTGAACTGCCAGGAAGAAGAGGGGAATCAAAAAAATAAAGTTTGCACTTTTCTCATTCTTCAGAGACTACTCATCACTTCTCTCTTTAGTATCTGTAATTCTATAAATCTTAAGGATCAGAAGCTTGTATCCTTTTGATCAGAATGAGACACCAAATCTTTCTACAATACCAATTAAAAAATAAGTGGATGATCAACAATTTTAAAAGTAATACTTCTGAAAATCAGATTTAGATTTTGCAGACTTTTAAAGAAGCTGGTACATAAAAAGATCCCATTGAATCAATAACTAAAAATCTGATCTTCTCCACATAGCAAATGATTACACTGACATTGGTTGTCATATATCTAAACACAGAAATCCATCATCTCTGTGAAAAGCTGATGAAACTGCAACAGATATATTTTAAGACGCTTATTCAGATTTATTTCTCAGAAGGACATAATAGGTTTATATTTCATTTTGCTTTTTTATTCAAGTGTAACTAGTCATTGACAGAGTTCTTAAACCTTGAATATCCTGAGAACTTTTGTTCACCAGTTTATATGTTTTTTTTCCTGCCAAAAAACAAAACAAAACAAAACAAAACAAAACAACAAAAACAATACACTAAAAGAATGCACTGACAAAATAGAAATGCATCTATTATTCATCAGCATAATATCTCCTGGAATTTCTTAATTTCTCATCATATCCTGAAAAAATGTCATTTATATTGGCTTTTAGGTAAATATGTTGAAAATATTTGTTTTAGATGTATGAATGTGCTGATATAATTTTATATGAAATTCTGGGATAACACACATTTCTGAAGAAGAACTGGATGTCGGGAAGTTTTTCCTCTCAAGGCAAAACCTGTACAAGTGGTCTTCATGATAAACTATGCTACATTCTGATGGAATAAACTTTCATGTAGTCAATACTTGTTTATTTTATAGACAAGTGGGCCTTTGTGTAAAACCTAAGTGTAAAAATACAGGATAAAAAAGTAATTTCTCTTGGAGTGCCTCTGTGCCTGCCTTTTTTATCTCTGCAAGTTTCACCAGTTTTAACTGTTACTCAGAAATTAACCTTTAAGGTGAATGAATGTTTTCTTAACATTTATTCTTCAAATCACTTGTGGAATAAAGTAGATATTTATAACAAAATTATGGTCTTTTATTTTTCAAGTACACTGGTTTCTTTAGTGCACAAAATCATTCAAAAATTGCTTTTAAAAACTGTAGTCTATTTTGCATCACTTGCTTTTGAGGTAGTTATTGATGTATTTTGCCAGTACACAAAAAAATTTACAAGAATAATCTTTGCTTTCAAAAGAACATCAAGAGTAAATGACAGAATGATAGAAAGATTCTACTTTGAAATAATCATTTAAACTGTACCCCTGATATTAAACTGGTGTGCAGGGAGTAGCAGAACACAATGTACACATGCCAGTTTAGGAATGCTACTCCCCAGTTATGGTTCTCCCGCTGTGAATCCCCAAACCACACTGCTGCAGGCTTACTCCATTTCCCTCATCCTCCACTCACCCTGCCCCTAACCCATCCCTCCTTCCCATGGGTGACCAGAGAGATTTGGATGCACAATAGGCAGAGGTCATGGGTTAAGATAAAAATAAGATAAGAAAATGAAGAGTAATAGCAAAAATAATAATAGCAAAAGTGTACAGGAAAGAGGATAATTTACATGTACAATGCTCAGGAACACGACCTCGATGTGATATACAAAATTGGATGAATTACAAATAAATTACATATCCATAATGCTAAATAAACCAGGTTAAAACCAAACTTGATTCTCCATAGAGCTAGTTGAAACATTGTCTGATACAGGTTTGATCCACAGCTGTAGAAGCCAAAAAAGAACATGGTTCTGAAGACAGAATGTATCAGATAATGCCTCTAATAGGTAGTGCAGATAAAATTGGTCGATTTGAATTTTCAATCTTCCAAAATTATTCCACTATACTTGCACAGGCATTTCTACATCCTTTCACTCCATCCCAGACCATGTCTTTTGTGTCATGCTATGCGTGGAAAAATGAGTGGGGGCACAGTTGAAGTTACAGACCAGTTATAACCACATGGAAATTATGGGAGAAATGTGTTTGCTGCTACCTGGATGGAATGTGGTCAGCATGCTCCGCTTCCCCAAGAGAGATAATCTAAGGGGGATTAAAAGTAGAATTCCAAAAGGAACTTGGTGGTACTTTTTAGCTGATAGGCCTTACAGCAGTTGGCAACCAAGAGAGATAAAGGAAGATGATCTTCTGAATCAGCAATTGTGACAAAATCACTTTCCTTGGACTGATGTGTATCCCTATCCCAAGGTTGTCTCAGATATAATACTGATATTACTCACCACCAAAGTATGACTACTGCTCACTGAATATAATATATGATTAGAATCACTCACTAAATGTAAAAAAACCACTATAAAAGTAAGTTAAGAATGGTGAGAATTTAGGAAAGACTCCATGGTAGCTTCTTGGAACTGTTGTAGGGCTGAATGTGTCTTCCACAGGAACACCTATTGAGTAAGAACCATACTCTACAGACCCTGAATTATTGTCTTGAGCTGATTTTTTTCTGGGATTAGGGCATGTCTGTGCATTGCTTTGAAAGCATTTTTGCAGTCATATACTATCACTAGCAACCCTCGAACCTTAACCTGCCATGATACTATAATTATTAAAGGATGTTATTCTGTAAACTGTTAGTGCAAACCCTTCAAGGGTGCTAGCAGTCTTCTGTGGTGAGTAGAGCTATAGAGACCCACAAGGAGATCTCTCTGTTGGCATGTGTCCCTGAATAAGTCAGTCTAATTGGCCTCTGACCCAGCACACTTCAGTGGAGTCTCCACAATGGGATGCTGACAGACTGGTCAGGCACAAGGGTCTCAGCTTTCCTGGACCTGACGGACTAATCCAACACTTAGGATTTGAGGAAATGTCCCCTTTTCATGTGACTCTGTAAAATATCAGTCGGGCAAACTCCTACACAGATCTTACATATTTCAGATGTTTAAAACAGGAAAATAGTATGTGCACATAAGTGCCTGTGCGTGTATAGATGTATCTCCTTGTGTGAATATAGGAATATCATATGCAATGCAGAGGAGACCCAGAACCAGTGCAATATCATGTGACTATATTAAAACTATTTCTTTTAGCCTCAAACCTAAAGAAAAAATTCTGTCCCTCTTTTATTTTGCAGTATTGACACAATAAATTGTACTCTGCCATTATTTGCCTAAGGAATCTCATTGAAGTCAGTGAAACTGTTTCTGTAATAACTGCCTGTGAGCAGAGATACAGAGAATTCCCTGAACCATTTCTGAATTTAGAACTGGTGAAAGTCAATGTCAGAAATAGACTCATTTCCACCAATACATTTCCCAGCACTGCTTTCTGAATAATTTCACATTTGAAGGATTCAAAATTATTTCACTACATTGAGGAAAATAATTTCTAACAAGACAAAAAAGTCAACTATTGAACCAAACTCAGAACTGTCTTTATTTTATTCTTCTGTTTTGAAAGAAATTTCATGTTACTGAGTTTGCAGAGGTTAAAATTATATCAAAGGCACAAGGTAATGCCAAAAATAGTGAGTATAGGAGGGGAAGTCACTTATAAAAAGTGAAATAGCATTCTGTTTTCTGAAACCCGGAGGGAAACATCCTACTAAAAAATAAAGAAAAAGGTGATGGAGGAAGGCCATTGCTCAGGAGAAATGTCTCACTAATATTCATTTATTGGTTTTTGTGACCAGACTGAATTCTGACTTTGAAAGGAGACTAGTGGAAAGAGAAAAATGTGTTCTTTTAGAAAAGGGGTATTGTTTTTTGGAGTCTAATGATCTATATTTTCATCCAGAAGCTGAACACTATTTTTTCCATAGATACTGGTATATATCACATTTATTATGTCCACATTTATCAAGAAGAAAGGTGTCTCTTTTTTATTTCAGACAAGAAAATAACTCAGGTAATACATTAAACCTAATTACATATTTTTAGCAAGATTTAGATGTACATGTCCACTTCCTGCAAATGTTTATGTGGAAAAATTAGACAAAATGTGACAAATTATACACAAACCATACTGTTCTTCTTTAATGAGCAGTATTCTGGATTATTTTACTCCCTTATATATGTTATAGAAATCATGCATGGCAGTCACTATAACAGAACTGGATTAGGCTTCTGCTGAATAAATAAACCAAAAGATGCATTGCAGTATAAAAATACCTTTTATTATTAGCACTTCAGTTCAAGCTGGCTGTGTCTGAAGAAAGACCCTGAATGAAGAAACCCCCAGGCAGTAATACTCTTACAATCTAAGCTCCCCATCCCTTACAGAAAATTTGGGTCAATAGCTGTATTGGGGTCTGGTGTATTCTTGTTCTTCATTGGGTCCCTTTATAGGTGAGCAATTTCTTTCCTTATCTCTGGGCTGCAGGTTCCTCTGGTGATTGTACCTTCCTTATCTTCAGTCTTGAACAATCTCTAGGGCCTTCTTCTATTTAACTAGGTAAAAGTTCGCCATATCTAGGTGAAAGCTCAGAGCTTGCCACATAAGGTTTCAGCAAATTGAGCTGCAAAAGTTAGGCAAGTTATGATAAAAAAAATTATACAAATAGTATCCCAAATAACACAGAGCATGTCAAAAGGTTTTATCTTTATTTTATAGAAATATACAATTTATCAACATAAAGAAATACAAATAATGTCTCATTTAATTTAGTAGGTGATTAACATTTAGACTAGCACCTGACTAAAAACCTTTGGACTAGTATCAGGGGTCCAGTCTTTTAAGATTTCCAAGCCGTTCCTTAATGTAGAGAAATGAATTTCTGTACAAAATACAACACAGTTTCTGAATGTATAAAAATTCTAAAACCCCTTGAAACTATGTATGATTTATATTGCTTTTTTGCATTTTTCTGATAAAGTTCTTCTATTCACTAAAAAATTAAGTGACATTAAATGAGACATTGCTGGGTCTAAAATAGCAATAAAAATATCACAGTTTACAAAAACAGCCATTTGTGCTAATTAATCCACCAGGGGAAAAAAGAAATCTCATCCTCTACACATAAATAATATGTAATTTAATGAAACTAGAGGACACTGGAGAGAAGGAATTGCTTGTTTCTTTGTTGCAAGAATTTAGATTATTTATTGAATCTTGATGTTTAGTTTTAAAATAGGTTATCTTATTCCAGTAATGTATTTTCCTTTTATCTGCAAAGAGGTAAAAATATTATAAAATTTTAACCTGAGGACAATTCCCATTAAACCCAAAAGAATCTGATATGTAGTGGCAAGGAAGAAAAATGAAAATAATGCATAAAAATGCAATATATGGTGGAATGAAAATAAAAGAGAGATAGAGTACATTGTCAGATATTTTCCTCACACCTTAATATGTCCTCTTGACTTCACTGGAGTACATTAAAATTATACCTAGAAATAGTATACAACATTTTAAAAATCCACAAAAAAATCTAACTGGCAGGTAGTCAAGAATTCATGATATTTCCACAGGAAATACTGCCCAGAATTCATTGTGCCAGAATCCCTAAAATAATGCAGTGGATATCTGGCAGACCCCACTGAACCCTTAGGTAGAATAAAATTTTCAAGTGGAATAGTTGCTAACACACTTTATTTTCTTGCATGCAATACATTCTTATTGAATTTCACTGTCAAATGAAAAAAATCCTCACTAAGTGGTGACTTTATGTCATAGAAATTTCAGACCAGGATAGATGCTCTCCTAAGGAAGAGAGAACTCATAGCCTGAATGCTGTAGCAGGAGCTAGCTCTGTGCATCACAGATACAAACTGTTTGAATGATCTGAGATCCTTTATCAACTTTTGTTTAACTTAGAGGCGTAGCCAGTGGCATGAATCATACCACCATGCACAGAACTGAAAGTAACTCAGTGATACCACATGCTCTTCAAGACTAGTTGTTGGGTACATTTGAGTCTTCTAGAACACCCCTCAATAGACTGTTGCTTGCTGATTGTCCTAGTTTTGGCCAAGGATAGGTGAGAGGTGGAGCATAGACCCATGTGGGTGTGTATAGGTTGTTATTCTCTACCACTTGCATCATCACTGCAGGAGCGCAAATAAGGGATTCTCACTTCCATGGAGAGTGGAAGAAAAAGGAAATGTGTAGATCTTCTATGACCATTTTGTTCCTTCTTTCCAGGGGAGTAAATGGTAAACAGAGTGGTGAGCTTTGCCATTTTTTTCGTTTTCTCAGGCTTGGGGAAGGAGTCTGGGTGCAAACAATTTGTCCAATATTGCCGATTTCTTTCCTTGCCTTGGGGTTGGGGGAAAAATGTGGGTGCAGATGGGTTTGTCTGCCATTTTCTTCTTTGTCTCGGGAGCCACATGGCACCAGCTCACATTGGGTCAGTCAGACTCTGTGAGCATTTTATATATAATAATTCTGGTTTTGTATACATTTGTTAATATTATTGTTGCTGTTACTGTTCATTTTCTTATCGTGTTGCTGTTTCCAATACATTTTTCCAAATCTCAGCTTGGTAGTGGAAGGGGAGTGGCTGAATTGCACTTGATTTCCAGCTCAGTTTAAACAAAAGCACTGATACTGCTCATTCTCTAGATTTTTCCCTAGGACAATTTTTGTCTTGTTTAGCTGTTAAACATCTAGGCAAGACCAGGACTGAAAACAGAGATCAAAGAAAGACTCATCTGAAATGACAGGAGGTTCCTACAATGTGTTTGGCTCTTTTCACCTCCATAATCTTCAACCACTCTTCAATACACTGAAGGCATATAGCACATTTTCACCCTCTGGCCTGTTCCAACACATACACCTATTTCAGTGGCACTGTTCATTGTGGTACTATATGGTATCCAGTAGATATTTAGAGATGAGAACATTGCACCAGCACGGATATTAATCTCAAACACAGGTGACCTCTCTCAGGATGATGAGCGTAAAAGGTTTTATGAAAGAGAAAAGCCTAATTTTATAGCTCAGTTGCTGTTATTTTTAACTCATTCAACAAAACCATACTTATCATTAATTTGATACATATATATATTTGCCAAGCAAACCACTAGCTAGACTACTACCAGATGTAACATTTTCCCTTTTGACATTTGGGTAGATTTAAACAAACTCAAAGGCATTCTTTTCCACAACTTCAGCACAGGAAAAAATTCACCCATTGCACAACAGATGAAATGTGAACCATGAGTACTTAAAAGCTGAATTTTTTCTTTCTGCAGTAGTCCATTTTACATATTTTTCACTAACTACTAAATGTCTTGTCACTACTTTTAAAGAGACTGATGGTCCATTTGGAATTCAGAATGTGTGTTATAAGCATAGAGTGATTTATATAGAGAGGTATGAAGGTGACATATTTTGCCCTGAGGCACAAATGCCCAGTGAGGTTGCTTTAAAAGGAATGGTCCATCTCTAAAATTATCTAAGAGTGAACAGAGACCACTTTCCTTTTCTCAGATAAGATCTTTAATAATCTTCAACAATTTTTGAGAAGCAGACTAGACAAGGCAACCATGACAAATATAAAAATCATGTGAAGGTGACTTTGTAAACTGCATCAATCCTTCCTGTACCAGTAACTGAAAGAAACTTGATTTTGTGTCATTCCATTTTCAGTGGTCTTTTTGTACCTCTTCTTGAAGGCAGAGAAAGGAATGGTAAGCAATGCAACTTTGCTAAATAAAGCAAAAGGAAAAGCCTTTCTGTATTTATATTTGTTTTGTCATATACTCCATTTAAAATCTAAAAGTGCAAACCACTCGAATTTTATGCTTCACATCACTGTCAACTTGAATATAGATTTGTCTAAATTGATCTTCAGAAAAATCAGGATTCATATCGAATATACTGTTCTGACTAGGTTAATAATTGACTTTGCTATCAATAACAGCAACATATCATCTGCATAAAACATGATGTGTTACCATTTACTGCCTCTACTTGTCTTCTTTTAGAATTTCTTGACCATTTCTGCCAAGGTTTCCATTACTGTATTAAGTAAGATAGGTGAAAGTCAATCAATCATTTGCTATTATTTTACTGGGTGCAAAAAATAGAAATGGATCTGAAGAAGTAGAAAATATGACAATTATGAAAATTATGACTTATTAAATTTATGAAATTATTAAAGTTTTTGCACTGAGTGTGTGTTATGTACAATCTCACCATTTAATTCCCAGCCCTGCTTCTCCCTGCTTCTTCACTATAAAATAAAAAAAACTGTGTGGTAAACATAGGCTTTATGTCTAACACTGCTACTGTAGCTCCCATCAAGCCATAGCATGTGCATCCTGGTTTCTAATAAGACAACCTGCTGCATTTTTTTCATTTTACTGTAATAACATTATGTTAAATCCTTAGGTAACTAAGGATAAAGTGAAGACATACCAGAAGAGGAATCAGGAGCAAAGAAAAATGCATATTTTTCCCTCCAGGGCATAGTGCTTGAGGGGATATGCAGACATCTTTTGATGTTTACAAGCTGAAGTGCTTTGTTTATCATATATTGAAAGTATACCCTTGTAGCCTTGTGATATGTGATTATTTACCTGAAGTTGTTTGTTTTTTTGTCAGCAGCCAATCCCCACTCAGCCACTTGCTTATTCCCCCACCATCAGGATCAGGGAGAAGACTGGAAGAGTAAAAGATAGAAAACTCATGGGTTGAGTTAAAGGTAGTTTAACAGGGAAGGCAAAAGCTGCTTACACAAGCAAATCAAAACAAGGAATTAAAATCACTGCTTCCCACATGCAGGCAGGTGTTCAGCCATCTCCAGGAGAGCAGGGCTCCATCACCCATAATGATGATTTAGAAAGACAAACAATGCAACTCCAAATGTCCTTTTTCCTCCTTCTATATCCAAATTTGTATACTGAGCATGATGCCATATGGTCTAGAATATTCCCCTGGTCAATTTGGTCACCTGTCCTGTCTGTCCCCTCCCAGCCTCCCATGCACCCCCAGCCTCCTTGCCATTGTGGGATTACAAAAAACACATGAACACTGTTCACAAACAACAGAAACATCTCCATATTATCAGCTCTGTGTTCAGCACAAATCCAAAATACAGCCCCATAACAGCTACTGTGAAGAAAATGAGCTCTTCCCCAGCCAAAAGCAGCACAGATATGCACACAAATTAAGGACTACTAAAAAAATATATAAAAATATTTAAATATCTTTAAACATCCCCTTCCAATGTCCTTGAGATGCCTGGAAATGTTCTTATACTAGGCAGAGTAAGAAATAATATTTGAAAGAGATTGAAATTAATCTATCTAATAAAAATATTAAAGTATTGTTCAAAATTTTATACCATAAGTTAATCATTGGGCACTGATGGATGCCTCTAACACATAAAATTCTACTTGGGAAGAACTCTTTTGAAAAAAAACGCCATTTGCATGCATAAAAAAAGGAAATATAAAAATACATCTATTTATATTTTCAACTCTGCAATTATAGTGTTCCTATATTTTGAAAACTTTACAAATATATGTGTGTGTTTGTATATAGATATGCACATGTACGTCCATATGTATGTGTGTTTGTGTGGCTTTAGTCATGTTTTCATAAAATTTAAAAACTAATTATGCACATCATATATTAAAATGATAATGTTTTTCCTTATTATGTAAGTGAAAAAAAAGTGAAAATTAGAAGAAAAACAGTTTTCTTCTTTCAGCTTTTTCCTACCTTTCTGTCATTCTCTACTACTTGGAAACAGTAGAGAAACAATGATAAACTTGAGGGACAGAGAAAAAAAAAAAAGAGAAAATGAAGCTGCTCAGGTTGAACATGGGGCAAAGCATTTTTTTCTGTTATGAAGATATATACTTAATACCAAAGGACAGAAACTTGGACAAAAATGAAGAGCAGAAGGCTAAAGAAGTAGTCAGGAATTGATGTATAATGATTTTAGAGGAAACCTCAGGGCAGCTGGTTACAAAGACAGACATTTTAGATGAAATGGGGTGTTTTGAAAGATTATGAAAAGGGTGAGTTTGAAGTAGTGCTTTTGCTTAATGAATGGATTTTGTCATTCATAGTCTACTGCTGAGTTTCAGAATATTACTTACATGATAAAAATATATATTTGAATGATGCAATACTGTGTAAGTTCATGAGATCAGTATTGGCTATTTCTGATCCTTCTAAGTAAAAATGAATAATGGCAAACATCAGGAAGCTATTGTACTTCCCTGTTCTGAAACTAGAAGTTGGAATGCATTATTTTAATACTTTTCAGATTCTCAGTAGGCATTTTAGTTTTTCTTTGATATGCAGATACTTTTATGATTGTGAAAAAGAGCACCTTCTCCTTCACTCCCCTACTCCCTCTTTCCAGAAATACAAGGTACCAAATATTGTTGTTGTCCTGTGCTGTTGTGGGGTCAGACATTTGTCACAGTTTTCTTTAAATAAATTCTGTTATTGCACCAGCAGCAGTTTTACTTCTGGCAGATATGGTTTTGCTTCTGTCTTCACTGCATGTTATGTAAAGTATATATCTGTATCCAAAAGTAATGTAAATAATCACCCTCCTTGAATAAAGGACTATTTCTACTTATTGCATATCTGTCTCAAAGGAAAGAGCAAAGTCCCTGATGAAAGTCAGTGAGTTAAAATATTACAAGCAAGAAAATAAATCTAAAAACTACTCTTAGGTTTTGCTTTGAACACAACAAAATACTTTTAGAAATCTTCTTCTCTTCAAGTGCATTCTTACAAAAGAGGGACTGAGTGCATCCCAATTTTTTATAGTCTTCAGTCTGCTCGGCTTAATATTAATGATATTCCATCTTTGCTTGTAATTTTCTTCTTTCATCTAATAAGAAAGGCTTGATATGACACTAAACAACCTGAGGAAGACTATTGCCCCTTAATGACTAATCAGATTTATCTCCAAGCAATGTTTTGTCACTGCTTTCTTATTTTTTCTTACTAAATCCAGAAATAAGATTATTTGTTTATTTTCTTTTTCCTTTGCCTTATTCTAGTCAGGGTAACAATGGTGTGATCTATCTAAGAAATGTTTACTCTCAACCAGTGTTCTTGTTGTGAGTCACACTTAGGTTCTTTAGGCTGAACTCAGTTGTCCAGGGCTGTAAAATGCCTTTTTAAATCCTCCCTTGTATCTCAGAATCACAGTGGCATAGGGAGTAATTATTAGCAGCAAACTGAAGCCTTTTCTCTACTCTGGTAACAAACTAACATTCTAATAAAACAACAAAAAAATAGCAATGATCACATAAACACAGGCGATTCTTTTCCAATCCAATATTTGATCCAGGATAACAAAGGACACTGAAATACCTAATCCCAGAATTTTCAATGTTTATGGAGACTATATCAGAACCCCAACTGTGCCAACAAGCTCTGATGGTCCCAGCCAGGCTGTAAAGATCTTTCTCTGTAATCCTGTTCTACAACTGTTGTCCCTGCCAGAAGTTTGGTTACCAGTGTTCCAGGTCATCTCTGGCACACTGCAACTTGGATCAAATGGCTGGAAGAACCACGACATTGTAAAAAATGAGCAGCAAGAGCACCCCTCTGGAATCTGCAGTGATTGTCCTCTACCCAAAGGAGGTGGTTGCATTTAATTCCAGGCTCTTAGCTCTTGCCTGACTTTTTTCACCAGAACGTTCTATCTGGATTTGCACCTTGATTGTCCTGAAGCTATATCATGTTATTACGTACAGTGGTGTGTGCTGGAGCACTATTGTTGCTTTAAGGCTTAAGGACAAACTTCCATAACTTCCCAAGGTGATTTTAACTTCTAGAAGAGGATTTTCATTGACAAAGAGTAATTATTTTAGAGGTCTCTGCAGGTTTTTTTTATTGCTTCCCTTTATGTCATTGCCCCCAACTCCCTGTTAGACGATGTTTATCTCCACCTGGCAAATATACATATGGAGTGATTTTTATACTTACTGAAGAAAACTGTGATTTCTTGTTATAGGTCACCTTCTCACACACAAATTAACTTTTTATTTCTGTTAATATATACTAGGAATGCAATGGATAGTAAAGTGCCATTTTGGAAATATAAAATGATTTAAAATATAAAATTAAA
The DNA here is from genome assembly GCA_013186435.1 of Turdus rufiventris. Taxonomy (NCBI): domain Eukaryota; kingdom Metazoa; phylum Chordata; class Aves; order Passeriformes; family Turdidae; genus Turdus; species Turdus rufiventris. Next base: position 2,119,765 of record PYHW01009483.1, read on the forward strand.
TTAATCAATTATGTTCACTCTACTTTCAGAGGTAAGTGTGCTTTTCCCATCATACAGTCCACTTAGCAAGAAAGTAGAGATTTAGTTAATGTGTGTAAATTAAAAAAAAAAAAAAAAAAAAAA
>PYHW01009483.1:2129472-2145840 GCA_013186435.1 Turdus rufiventris
ATGGGCCATTAGCAGAAAATGACTCGCTGGAGGAAGGATGGGTTGTGAAAAGATAAAGAACAATGCCCTGCCTGGTTTCAATGGGTGGGCCATTAGCAGAATATCTCCCACAGAGATAAGGATCACTGCCCCCACCCTCGAGAGATGGTGATAGAATAGATACCTTTTATCACACTCTGTATTGTAACCCAAGACACTTGGAAATGGAGCAAATAGTGGTAATACCAGGGGACTACATCAAACATGGAATGATACCTTGGAAAAAGGTCAAGGAAACAGGAGATATATAAATATATAAATAAATAAATAAATAAATATATATATATATATGGCTAAAGATATTAATACAAACCATATAGTCTCATTTTATTGTGTTTCATACTCTCAATGGTTTGTAAGACAGAGTGCTTTCTCAGATAAGCACATTGTTTTCTTTTATACTTAGAAAGATTTCTTTTAAATATTCTAGAAATACAAACAACATTTTCTCTACAAAATGTTAGTTTATAAGAAAAACAGACTGGAACATAATTATGTAAAATTATGAGTTATATTAGGTGTCATATGAAAGCCAAAATGCCATTTTGCTTTCAAGTATGAATACATTGCATTTTAAAAGTTATTTAGGATATGAATCTTTAGATTGCATTGGAAACTCCTTTGGAACTTCCTCTGATTTTAGTACTATTGTATCTGATATATTTCAACACAGGATCTTGACTTTTCATTTTACTTTTATGTTTATCTAGATGTAACGAAAAAAAACATATTAAGAAAAAATCTCATCTGAAAATTGATAATGTTTACCAAACTTTTAGTTCACCATCTCTTATACAAATCAAAGTTGAATTCCCAAACACCTCAGCAGAACAAGAGGATTTTTGGCATTTTCTAGGTGGTCTCATGTCACAGATTTCAGTTTCCCTCTGCTTACCAAATTCTTCTATTGGACTGTGTGTATAAAAATGTGGTGTAAAAATATAGCTATGGAATAGGGACACAAAACACCTCAGATGATTAAACTATATATCTGAGTAGGATTTCCCAGAATAATGTCTATTTTGAAATGCTTTGTTTTAATAAATAATAAAAAAACCACTTTGCATATATAATTTTTAAGATAATTTAAAAAATAAAAAAGGTACAAAAGGGGCAAATAAATGAGAAGCAGTTGAAATTTTCTACTAAATTTCTCAAAAAGAATCCCTAATCCCCATTTATCATCAATGCTTTGTCTGCTAGTCCAAAAGTAATAATGTCTGTTTTTAAAAATTAAGTAATAAATTCTGAAAACAGGATAAAGGCTCTCAATATTTATATTGTTTGTCCCTCTTAATTATTAACATGACAACTTTCAAATTTCTTTAAGGAAAAGAATTGCACTAAAACCTTATTTTTTTGTTCTAATTTTGTATTGAAAGTATTTAGGATTTCCCTTAGAATCAAAAGGGTAACATTGTAGAGTATATTTTCCTAAACTCTGTAGTGTAGTATATTACCCTGTATCCAGTAATACATTTCCTCTAGCTGTAATGTTCAATATCTCTTTCTTTAACAGAATACAGAACTTGTTTGTATCAATAGTAGTAGAGCATATGTATGCCTTAGTTTTATTAAAATAGCAATATAAGTTAATACTGCTCACTTAAATCTACATCTTATTCAGTGTAGAGCTAAGGTGTTTATTACAAAATCTTTATTTGAACATTGCTATATTTTGAACTATTATGTTTTTCTTTGATTATATAATTCTTATGCAACATTTAAATAAAAAACTCAGTAATTGGAAAGGATACAACACCATCTATAAATCTTACACTGCATTTCTTTTCCTTCAATAGATGCACAATAGTTTTTCATTATATACTAGGACCATGCATAAATTTTTACATAGTATAAAATTTGTCAAGGCCACACAAGATAAAACTGAGGCATTTTAAATCATATCACAATGGTTCAGCATAATTGGCATACTTTTTCAGAGACCTCTCTCCATAGTAGTTTCCATGAACCCACACCTGAAGCTAAGTAATCCTAAGATACCCTACTAATAAGGTTTATGCCTTGGGTAGATTTTAGTGAGTCAGTTCTACATGCATATCCACAACCTAATTTATTTGGGTCTGCTCTCTACCAGTGTGTCAATGGGCCAATGGTTGGGAAGTAGCTTGTATCCATTCTATCAAATTTTCTTCTCTCAGGCAGTGTCAAGGACATCTGTATTGTCAGACTGAAGTGGCAGCCTTCAGGCTATACCTGAATATCATTTGTTATAGAGGCTGACTAGCATCAGCAGCTAGTCTAACTGTATCTTAGGGAAATGCATTGTAGAAAACTCTCAGTTTCCCATTCTTGGGACATCACCATCCAAAAACAATTTACGAGTTCATCAGATCTCTTCTCTGAATCTGTGGCTTTAGTGCAAACTTAGTATCTGAGAAAAGTCATAATGTACTGTAGAATTCAGATGACTCAGAAAAAATCTAAAGTTGTTTGTATTTCCTTAAACTCCTGACACAAGCAGAGAAGCAAATAAACAAAATGATTGCTGTCTTTCTACTATTACAAAAAATCCAAATCTATCTGAAAAAAATTACTACAACCACGAAGGATGCCATTAGTTACTGACCTCTTAGAGAAATTACAGGTTCTTTTCCTGGTACTTTGGTTGGCAAAAAAAATATTACCCTCTTCAAAAATTTTTCAAAAAAACATTTACTGGTGGTTCTGGTATGTGGTTAGAACACTGCTCTAAGTACTTTTCAAAATGGTTGGTATGTACATGATGCCCACAGCATTTTGAATAGAATGAGTAAAAGATGATCTTAAAGACTTTGGTTAAAAGTCCGATGGAGTCAATGGCAGGTATGCATGCATTCCTAATTAAGTAATGTATTGAGTGTTTTATTTCACTTATATAAATTATGGATCACCTTGTGTTATCTTGGATGGTCAGTTCCTATTTGACTTTATGTTTGTGTCATACATTTCTCAAAATATGTTACATTTTCCACAAAACAGAAATAAAAGAATGAGATTATAAGCAAGCAATAACAAAAATAATCCACATTCTTTCTCAATCAACACTTGAGGAACTGAAAGCATTTTTTGAGAATTACATTTGCATTTGTCTCATTTTTCATTAATTCAGAAAACAATATCTTTTGGATTTGTTGCATACTTTCAGAATTACAGTCTAACTTATTTAGTGCCATCTCCACTTATGGTTGAGTTACAGAACTAAGGGATAAGGAAACAAAAATATTATTGCTGTCACATAGCAAAACACAGGAATAATACAAAATATAAAGAAAATGTCATTTAAATACAAGGTTTTGAAAGAAAAAAAATGTGATTGATGGCAGTTCTAAACTCTGCAAGGCAGGCAAACAGTTGGAAATTTACCAGTGGTTCTGCAATTGATTAGCATAAAAATATCAGTATTTCCCTGGGTGGACATGTGGTATAGATTGATGCACACATTTCATAGTCACAAAAATAACTTGTAGTCTTTACATTTGGTCCTGGTCTGTGCTTTTAACATAATTCAACTTTCTAATTAAATACACTAAATACAAATTTGTAAAATATTAATAGTCCAAAATATATATTGTATAGCTATATTCCACATGGGATTATTAGTATTTTTATAGTTTTTTATATATTGAAATGAAGATGCTAAAAACCTAAGAGTATTAACTCTCTTGTATGTACATATTACAATGAAGTTGTCAATTGCCATGTATATACATTAAAACTGCTCAAATAACATATTCTTTATGAAACGAAAATGTTATTTTGAACATCATGCCTTCTGTGCAGCATTGCTGATTAATGCTAGTGTTTGCTTCTAGATATAAACTTTCCATTATGACATGTATTCTAGGTAATAATCAGAAACTGTTTCTGGGTTTTAATTATTCCTTAGTGTTTTAGTGTCGGACAATTAGCCAATAGTGTCCCAAAATAACCCCCCAAAATAACCCTACAGATACCTGCCCTCCATTCCCCACCAGCCCCCCCCACCCCCTCAAAAAAGGTGATCGATCTTTTTAAGAAGATCACATCTAAAATATTAAGATAGATCTGCATATTAATTTTTCAAAGATTAAGGGCAGGTATAATATTTGATTGTGTGAGGTAAAGATCATATATTGCGTCAGACCAAAGCTGGATCTTGTTCAGTGTCTTGATTTCAAGGGTAGCTGTTTAGCTAGAAAGGCATGGAGAACAACAGACAAAACCAATTCCTGAATATACATCTCCTAATATCCTTTTTATCTTCAGCTGTATTCAAAACTTCAGGGACCTGAACCCAAGCAGACCTTATTCTTTTCATAGGAACACAGAAGATTGGAAAAGACCTCGCACAGCTTTACACAGGACATCCGCTTTCTGTGAACTTCCACCTTCTTATTTGGATCTCATTCCTAGCTCCTGCTTATGTAGTTACTCCTTCCACAGAAACAATTTCACTTAGACGACAGAAAGGAGGCTGATTCCTGACAAGCACTGCTTCTTGCTGTCATGACTGACAGCCATGGGGGACTTGAGTGGAGTCCTGGGACACATGCAATGCTGGGGGAAGTCTTGGGGATGGCCAGGGATACCTGGGCCTGTCAATGCCTTCAGGCCATGGAAATTACTAAAGGTATTTTGTTCAATTGCATTATTTCTAAAAATATCGGCAAATATGGAACCATTTTAGAATCTATAAGATGACAGAGTAGTCCAAAAGAGAAAATTTTATGAAATTCTGAATGTGAATCTCATGACTTGGGATACCTCTCACATATTGAATTACTGAAATACTGATTAGCAAACAGCTATGACTTTAGAGAGTATAATCATCAAAGAGTTAATTCAGACATTGTTTCTTCATGATTTCTGCCATGCATTCATAGAGTTCAACAAAGATATTGTTTAATGATGATAATTACACTGACTGAAACATTGCTAGAAGCTAAAATAAACAGACTTTTCAAAGATTTAAAAAGATATAATGAGAGATCTTAATTAAATACTCCTACAGTTTTCTCAGATCTATGGTAAATACCTTCTGGGTTTTTAGAAACAGTGATAACTTGTTTTTCTATCTATTTAACAAGTTTTCATTTATGCTATGCATCTTTCTCTAATTTGCTCAAGTTAAGGTCAGCTGTGTTAACCTCTGTGTGTTTTGTCTGAAACTTCTCAATAAGGATGAATCCTTTAATTTGTAACCTTCTGCTTTACAGTATAAATACCGTATTTTGTTAACCAAGCAAAATAAAACACTGTGAATTTCACAGCAATTAAATATATTTTGTGCTTACTTATTCTGATCAGTTTGTTCTAGCTCAATGACGAACTCCAGAGGGAAGGGGAAATATTCTTCTTAAATACAACTTATCATCTTCACATATGTATATATATGTGTCCATGTTTAGAAAGAGATATCTGAAGCATCAGGGAGAGAAAACTGGAAATGAAAGATACTGCCATGTAGCTTTGAAGACCCTCAAAAGAGCAGGAGTCTGTCTGCAATCAGACAACAGACCAAAGAAAAACCTCAGAGGTAACATAAGAAACTTTCCTACAAACAAAAAAGGGAATTCTTTGAAGTTGATTCAGCCTAGGAAGCTACTGAAAATTGTTAGATTGGAAGAAGCAATAGAAGGAAAAAGATGCAAAGTCACTGTAATGACACAGTGGGAAAAGGAAAGTTTTGTATTTAATTACTTCAATCAAAGAGTTATCCCTGTTTTCTCATACTTTTTATATCACCTTTGTTCTGATAAAATGCTAACTGTAGGACTTTAAACTATTTTGAGCCTTTTCTGTTCTCAATTCAAGGAGGAGATGTGAGTGTGTGTACATTTATGTGCCTGAGAAAGCGGAGGGGGAGAGGTACAGGTATATATTCTAGAAAATATTTTTGGAGTATAAATAAAATATAAAGTCAGTTCAAATTATCTGTAGTGTGTTACTCTTGTTAGATACATAGTCTACAGATACTTTTGAAATCAATGTGGATGAAAATGAGTCGATGTGTAGAGAAAAAATCTTGTTGTGGAGGGTATAGTCATGACCTTGTACATCACAATTCTCAAGGTGTTTTATTTCAGAGTAAATGAAGTCTGGTCATATTGACTGAATATATAGTTTCAGCTGAAGATCATTCAGCACATTCATGCAACTCATTTTCCACTTCTCTGAAATAAGTAAGCCCAGTTTTTAGGTGAAGACTGCACTCCACAATGAACTGAAATAGTTTTAATAGGCACTAACAATAAGCAGATTGCTTCAAAAGCTTCCTCTAGCCTGGATAAAACTTTGATTTGGATATGCTCACAGCAGATAGTTCCTATTCAGGTTTTAGGTTTAATTCTTTGCTCTTTTTACTTCTATAAAAGTCAGAAAGCTCTGTGAGTAAACTTTGCCCCTGTGAATCCATTTGATCATCAGCTAAAGTTCTGTGTGATTATTTGCAGGACATATAAAGTGCTTTGGGATTGATGCATGAGGAGCATTATCAAGGTCCAAGGATACTTGCAAGTGACAGCATATTTCTGCAAATACGTTGTGCAGTGTGTATATACTTGTACTAATACTGTGATTACTCCTACTGATTTCCCATTTTTGTCTCAAAAGTTGGAAATTTATATATATGTAAGACTTTCAGCCATATATAACCCATATAGTTGATAATTTACATTCCTTTGGTTTGGCTAGAATGAAGACAACTTTCCTCATAGTAGCCTCTGTGGTGCTGTGCTTTAGATTTGTAATTCAAACAATGTTGGTGATGCAATTGTTCTAGCTATTGCTGAACAATCCTTATGCAACATTGAGTCTTTCTTTGCTTCTCAGTCTACTTTACACTGAGCAAGAAGAATAGGGATAAGCAAAAATTTGGGATGGGACACAGAGAGGAGAGCTGATCCCAGTGGATCAAATTTAGTGAGCATACTGTGTGACACCATGATCACCAATAAGTTTGAGGCATCATTTGTTGAAAGGGGTTGTAGYTCAAAGACTGAGCATTGGTCTGTTTGTAGGAGGCGGTGAGTCATTAACATCACTTACTTATTGGTATGGGGTTATGGCATGTGGTGGGTAATTTTTTTTGTTTGTCTTTTTGGTTTGGTTTGGTTTTTTTCCCTTGAATCACTAAACACAGTTTATCTTGACTCATATGCTTTTTTGTTTGCTTGCTCTTCTGAATCTTTCCTCCATCTCACTGTGCAGAGAGAGCAAGAAACTGATAGATGCTCATTTTCTGGCTAGGGTCAGTCCACTACATCCCAGTTTAAAAAGTTCTATCACAACTGGTACAGAAGGAAATAAATTAATTAAATGCTATTGAGAATAAAGAAACAAATCCATTAGAAACAAGTTCCATCTTGGAAAAGGAATAATATTTTGCAGAACTGACAACAGAAGTTTACTAAGGGAAGGAGTTCTTACAATATTTTCATATTAACAACAAAAGAATATAACTAGGATATTGACTCACAAGGTATTTATTTCATTAATATGAAATGACTTGTCATTTATATACCCAAAAAGACATTGGATGCACAGCGAACATTTATTTTGGACTGCAAGCCCTGAGTTTTGTCCATCATGTTAAAGTGCAGGAACCATTAGAGGCTGATCCAGGAGTTTGTGAATGAGAAAGGTGTGCAGAACTGAGAGAGGAATGAAGCTCACAGTAGTTATCAGCCTTCTGTTCCTAACAGGACTAGAGAAACTTTTACCAAGATCTAGATCACTCCCTACTGTTCATGTAGAAATAGAAGATTTAGAACACAAAAAATGGCATACTTGTATTTTCTAGTATAGATTTTAGGGTAGATAATCGAGATTATCCCCTCATTAAGTTCAAGTTTTAGAAATTCCAATTCATTAATTTATTCATTTCTACCTATAATATAGTGAAATAATTGTTCTTTTCTTCACTGTAAAAATTATTCATATTATTCAATAGTAGATATTATTCATATTCATATAATTATTCATAGAAATTATTGTAAATGGAAAGAGGTACCTTTATTCTTTGCTACTGCAGACTTTCAGATAGTTTTTTTCCCCAAAAATTAAAAGGGAACATTACAAAACTTTAAATCATCAACCATTATGAGGGTTATTTGGTCTGTCAAGAGTCCTCCTCTCTGCAGAGCAGCTTCACAAAGGTTTTCAATGAATGTGCATAAAATTCAACTTGAATCCTAAGAGGCTCAGTTTCTATGTGATCCACTGTTAAGGTAGAAGAGAGATTATAGATTGAATTTCACAGATTTAGAATTTCTGTAAACTTATTTCAACATGATTTTCTATTCATGGTGGTTGCTGAGATTCAATTTATTTTTTACTACATCATCCTATTTGTATATGTTTATTTTATTAGAAATTTTGATTTCAATATATAATGTGTCTAATTTTGAAAATTAATAGCACTACTCTATAACCTAATGATTTAAGTGGTAACTCTGGGTTTATAGAATCTGAGAAAGTTGTTCTGAAACCATGAAATAGGCAATTTTAAAAAAATATATTAACTATGTGTTCATTGTTCAGCCTTTTCTGGATTGGATGAGATTTCATCAAATTAATTCCTAGTAGGGGAAACAAAGAATAAGTGATAATACATATGTTTAAACAACAGATGGTGTGTTCAGAGAAATACTGAAAAATTTAACTGAGGGGTTTCTCACAGGATGATGTGGTTTGATCTGCAGGAGTGAAATGAAAAATTCTCTTTACAGATTTTAAAAATTAGAGATAGTATTAACTTTTAATTTCGGCAAGAACAAACATAAAAAACCTCAGAGATTTTAATTTCTACTCATTATAAAATAAACTTTATGTTGTCAAATGTGGCATATACTTCTGAAATAAACTTCTGTAGAGCACTATTTTTTCAGGCACACTCTCCATTTTTATTTGTTTTATTTGTTTGCTTTTTCCCCATAAATTAATATTCAATAGTGTAAAAAAAAAGTTTGCAAAATTTTAATTAGTTTTTCTTCACTATGAAGTCTAACAATGACGAGTGAAAGCGCTGTCCCTGGGACAAAATATAAAAATGAGCTGAAGATCCAGTGCACACTGGGATCTGTGTGGCTGAGGAAAAGTCATACTGGAAGGGACACAAAGGTTCTGGTGGAAAACAAGCTGAGCAAAAGGTAACATTGCACTGCTGCAACAGCAAAGGCAAATCGGACACTGGGCTGCATCTCCAGGGGCATTTCTAATGTAGATACAGGACTGGAACAGGAGGGTTGGAACTAGGTGATCTTGAAGGTGTCTTTCAATCCAAGCCATTCTATGATTATCATCCTGCTCTACCCGGTACTTGTCAGGCCATACCTGGGGAATTGGTGTCCAGTTCTGGTCCCACAAAAGAAGCATGTACAAACGGTAGAGGCCCAGGAAGTTGACCAAAGTAGTGGAGAAGCTGCCCTTTGGGGAAAGACTGAAGAAATTAGGTCTTTGGCCCTAAAGAAGAGAGGATTCAGGTGGATCTCCACCAAAATATTCCAGTAATGATGGCTACAGAGGAGATGGAGGCACTCTCTTCACAGTCACATGACTCAGTGGTTCATTCTGGTGTATAGCTGCCAGAATTTCATGTCCAAATTGAGGTCCTTCTCCACAAACAGGTCTCTTTTTCTTTTCACATTCATCTACTTCAACTTAATCAAATTAACAAGAATAATCTTTATGTTCTTTTCCTTGTCTGACAAAATTTATCATGTGTTTATCACTGTTATTTGCATCTCACCTAAATTTAGTACTGTTTTAAATCTTGGCAATGAAACATACATGCTGCTCTGTTGCATAGAGATCAAGTCTTGAAACTCTACAACATCAGATAAAATGAAAATCAATCTGCCAAAATGTTGATTTATAAATGTAGTGTGTTCAACATATTTTTTTCCTTTTCTTTTTTTATTTGTGAAATCTTCTTTTCTCTTGTTTTGAATTTCACAGGTGCTGTGTAATGAGTCTAGTCTGAGATGACATTGTAAAAAACTTTAAATCTTTTGCTTACAGCAAATCCCAGTGAGGTTTGATTTAAGGTCCTTTGAAATATTCAGGACTCTGCAATACCTTGATCTATGATATTCAAGAACCTGTACTTTTTTTTTTTTTTTTAATAGTAATTTTACTTTTGATTTTGTCTCTTCAAAATAAATTTAAAATTATTGGAAGTCTTTCACAGGTAACATTTAAAAATCTGAGCTAAGGATTATACTTCAAAACTTCCTGTTAATGACTACTAATTGTTTGGGGGGTTTAACTTTCTATAGGAAAATATTTTCCAGCATACTTATTACCCTCAACAGTCTTACTTCATTACTTTTGGCAGTTCATCCACTCAAAAAATGAATCTATATTCATACTATTTCTTCTATTAAGCCTTTGTAAACCTCCACTTCATGCTCACTGATCCTTTTTTACTCCATGAAAATGAATTGCTTTCCGTCAGTATGCAGATCAGCTCATCAATTGAAAGTCTGACATCATATTTTTAATCTATTTCTGAACTTTATACTTTCTTCTCTACCCTTCAAAGGAAAGGAAAAAAAAAGGGAAAAAATATTCCTAATAAATTACAATGAGTATCCCCCAAAGAGTAATTGAACTATCAAGTAAAAAATCACATTATGTTCTCAGAGAAATTAATATAAACTTGGTAATTGCCATCAGTGGCAGCAGAATTCTTCCATTTTCTTTAGAAAATTGCATACATGCATACATACAATAAAAAATTGCAAAATATAAGTCTTCTGTTGGGTCATCACAACTGCTAGTTTCGACTTTGGTTATTGGATGTTGCTTACCATAAGGAATGATGCAAAAATGGCGCAGCAATAATGATTTCAACTGTGGATTGGTATCATCTGTGCATAAGGATAGACTGTGCAGAAGTAGAAACTTTCGTTGGTTAAAACTTTCTCTTTTAACCGTCTCTTTTAATGAATCTGTCTCTCCAGTACAGCCAGACTAAATACTTCCAGTTCGAACACAAAACTGGTAAAAGTAAATTTCTATTCAAGTGGAAATATCTGTTTGTTTTTTTGGTGGGTTTGTTTGTTTTTTGTTTTGTTTATTTTTTTGTTTTGTTTTTAAGTGAAGCAAAAAAAATTTAAATTTTTCCAATGTCTAAACGCATGCATTTAGGGAAATGCAATTAAAGGGACTTGAACATTGCAATCATGGAGAAAAAACACGTATTATGGTTTGTATGACAGTGTTTACATTGACAGTATGACACTGTTTAAGTAAAAGGTTTGAAAATAAGTCTACATTTTGCTCACATTTCAAAGCTCAGTTTTCTTTTACTAGAATCATACAGCTCCCAGGGACTTCTTGGTCTGACAAATTCTTCCATACTCTCTCTGGATCCCTGCAGGACCAGGCTGTGAATCTGTTGCAAGCTGACCTTGTATCCATGTGTCTGCCACTCTCTGTTCCTGATAAAGGTATCTCCTTTCAATATCACTGTATGTTTCTTCAGCCTGTAATTCAAAGGCTTCTTTAAGAACATCAGTGAAGGTGTATAAAGTACCTTTTTCTCTTTTCGGAGGTGCTCCTAATCCAGTGTGCACAACCCAAGACAAGGTGACCCCTTACTGCTTAGCATTACCCATGTTGGGATGAACCCATTAGAAGATTTGGAATAAACAGGTTTAATAGCTTTACCATCCATCACACTTTCTATCAATTCTTGCTCTCAGAAGTGGGCATTAAGCTGCACTGAGCTGTGGTGCAATTACTCTCTGATGAAATAGCTAATTTGCTTTTCATTTCTGGAACAATTCACTTACAGCTAGTTCAGTTTGCAGCGCAGACATGTGCAAGGCACACAAACACTTCTGGGGGTTCCAGCTAGAAATTTTATAGTAGCCAAAAGGGTAACTATCTGTCCTACTTTTATTCTCAACCTCTGCAGAATAATAGAAAAGGAAAAGCATGTTAGCAGAACTACAATGTGTACAGTTATTGCCTTAGGCAAGGTTGACCTTTTACTTACAGACACCTCCACATCCACCTCCCCTCCACTCCCCCCTCCTTACATTTACTACCATTTCATTGAAAATCTTCCAGGCAGGAGTTTAAGAGAGAGTCCCCCTGTCTTTGGAGAAAAGAATATTCCACAGCGATGCCCTTTCTACATCAGATAATCTAACCATGAAAATCAGCTCTCCAAGTTTACTAAAAGACACTATTCATGGGTCACTAAAATGGCATAGTGAAAATATTAAAGGTCTGAGTTAATGCAAATTTAGTTATTCTCAGTTTTCATATGTGAATCATTGGTTCATATTTTCCTACATCACAGTAATACCACAGTTATCTTGTATGATGCCCAGGTTAGTAGTGATGGGATTGGATTAAATTACTAACACTTTACTGGGGACAGATTTAAATTATATATTTGCTTTGAGCAGATCTTTAATTTTTTTTTTTTTTAGGTATCCCATTTAAGATATGAAAACATCTTAGAAAAGCAAAAACAATTTGGCAAAAAGATAGAACTGAAACAAAGGATTTGAAATAATTTTCTTTTCGAATTTCTTCACCTTTGTGAGTTTTGTCACTTTAGTGGTGAAAGTATAATTTTATATTTTGTTAAGTGTTCTTATACACCCCTTTGTTAAATGCACATACATAGTACTGGTGAGCAGACTGCTGAGAACAACTCATTGTTCATTAGCTGCAATAATTTGTTCTTCAGTGAGTTGCTTGTGTTTCTGTTATTCCTATATATGTTTGAAGTAAACACTGGTTAGAGAATTGCAAGGAAGTGCCTGTGAAAGCACAGCACAACTATTTGATAGATGCATTTTCCTACTTGAAAAAATGTAGTAAGTTTAATAGGTGGATATTTTGCTACCATAATCATGGAAGCATTTGCTAATAAAAAGCTGCATTTATCTTACTGCAGTCAGTGAAAAAATGTTTCCAGCTTTACTGAAGAATAGAAAGAGTCAAATAGATCCTAAGTGTTGTTAGTATCTTACTAAGAAGACTGTTGACATTTTTCATAAACAGAGATGTCACTTAATTACAACATCTTATTGTCTAAATTTCACCTTTATGAAGGTGTTTTTTCTAGTGGGAATATTTTTATGGGATTCACTCCAGGCATTCCTTAATTGCAGAGATAAATTAGACAGACTTGCAGACATGCAACAGGTTTACTGGCTTGGGCCAAGCTACAGAGGTTGAAAACAGGACAGACGACAGACACTCCCATATTGTCCTCCTTGTACTTTCTGCTTGATGTTTAATATCTTTTCTTGATCAACACTGCCACCACATTTACTGTCCTTTCAAAAACACCTGCCAAACCCCAGTTTACTTGTTTCCTTTATGTCTAGGCTCACTGTCTCACACCTTTATTTGTAGTTGCTTTGGTAATCATACCTGCTTAGTGCTTCCCCCTTTATCAGACATATGAAATTGTACAGTTTGAGTCTTTTTCTCCAGCACTTTTTTTTTTGGCAAAAATTGACCCCACAAATTCTCTTATCAGCATCTTGCCAAGAACAAAGCGTCATTTTGTATTATTTTAAATTATTTTTTTTTAATTACAAACCTGACATATGGGAAACACCAAAATACTATTAAAGCTTTCTTAAGTTTCTTAAGTTCACAGTCCAAGTCCAGACAAAAGAGATAAAAATCTAGGTATAGGATTTTAGAATCCTAGTGGGGAAAAAAACCAAAAATAATAACAGTTAGAAAATATAAAATTTTTGTATTCTTCCCTTATTGTATATTTTTATTGAAAGTGCTATGTTTTTAATATATAATCTTTAAAAAGCATATAGCTATAAGAGGGGTGAGTTTTTTTCTAAAACATTTATCAAATACATATTCTGAAATATACGTATGTTTTATTTCTGTTTTTCATGAAGATACTTACCCTAAACATTTAAATTTTCAGGGTTTGGATGAGAACTTGCCAAGCATATGTCAACTCTAGTACCTTGAATTTACTGTGGATGCTGTTACTGATGTTATTGTTTAGTCGTGGTCACCTTTTGGTATCTGCTCTTTGAAAATGTGCTCTTAACTTGACAACAACCTTGCAGATGAATATCTAGCTTCTTAGCTTTTGCTTTTTCTTTTTCTTTTTTTTTTTTTTTTTTTTTCACCCTCAGGGTTAAATTAACCATAAGTCTTTTCATACTTATCAGAAGAAAACCATAGTGCAGTTTATCAGTGTCCTTGCTAAGCTAGAGGGATTCCAGCTGACAATACTCATCAAGAAAGAAATGTAATTGACAACAACCTCACTGTACAGTTTGTATTCTAAAGATGCAAAGACAGTTGTTGGGAATTTTTTTTAGTTGCCTATTTTTTTCTTTTGTTATTCAAAGTTTTCCAAAACATAGTCTGGAAAAATCATCCTCTTAGTATCAGTGGCAAGACTTGAGTTGACTTAACAGCCAGGGAGACTAATCGTCCAAGAGATCATTGATGGGGATGATCTCACAAGTCAGTTTTACGTAGAACAGCTTTGTTGTCTCTCTCCCCTAAACAGAAAGGGTTAGAGCATGGGAACACATGAGTAGGCTCTGGTTTACGCCTTCATTCATATTCCTCCACTATTAACATTTTAATTGAGTCTGTTTTTTAACAGTTGAGGTTTCTCCTCTGAACCAGTACGTATTCAGCAAAGACTTCTGAGACTTCTAGGTTAGACTGTGCGGTCTCCTGAGGTCCCTTTCAACCTCAGTTATTCTGTGGTTGTTTGCAATATTGCTAGCTAGTATATCAAAATATTGATAGATTTTTCTTATAGTGTCAATGAGCGTATTTTCCTTTTTATATTTGAGATTTCTTCCTTCAAAAGCACACTATGACTTTTAGCTGATACTTTGCCAGTAATTCAAGGAAATATATTTGCTATTTCGTTAAAAAAAAATCCTTTGTTTAGGTAAGCTTCAGTTTCTAATTCACACTCTTTCACTAGAGATTAAGTATAACTTGGCATCAAATTATGTGAATTTTTTTCTTCTCTGTTCATATTCATGCAAGGCCATATAGGTTCAACTTTTTTTTTCTCCCCTGCAATTGTTACTCTATGAAGAAGTATATGATTTCGTGTGACTGTATCTATATATTTGTTTATTTATTGATTTTTTTACCTCTGGTGTTCTTCAATTTATTATTAATGCAAATTGTCTGAAGTAAATTTCTGGAATACCAGGAAGTGAAATGAAATGCACCTATTATCCTGATGTTATATGGATCTGTACCATGTACACAGCTGCCGAGGGGAGTCTGAAGTGATCAGAGGTGTACAGTCAGGTTCTGTCAGTGAAGTATCCACACAGCTCACTGACAGTATGTTCCTTAATGTTTAGACTACTGATAGTTTTCTAGTTTGCAGATTGTTGAGGTAAAGAAGATCTAGGCTCCTGTAGTATTAGATCACTTTTGCAGCTCTATCCTCACATGCTAACAATGTATTTTAAATTTAAATTGTGGTTCATATGATATTTTCCTAACAGAAAAAAAAAAATTAAATGAAAAATACAGAGATCCAAATTGCAATATTGTTACTGATATTCAGGTGTTAATTATTCTCAAAAGCTAAAAATAGCCTGCTTATTAATGTGTCATTGCTCTTTGCTTCACGCGATGCTATATTTCCTTGTAATAAATTAATCTTAAAACTCTTAGAATCATATTATATAAAAAAATTGCTTGCAAATCTCATATGTATTTTGTCATTTTGTAGTATCAGAATAGATAGATGTAATCGTTAATAATGCAATTTTCATTTTAGAAGTCTATTCACATTTACTATATCATTATTACTTTACAATCTTAAAATACGTTTTATGTTATCTTCTACTGATTTGCCTTTAAAATCAGATAGCATGCTATGCATATTTAACATAGAGGAACATAATTAACCTCTGTATGCTCAATATATTCTTCAGTACTTCAAGCTAAGCATGTTCAAAATATATAATTGCATGTACAGTAATTTCACGACCATAAGGCGCACCTGACTATAAGGCGCACACCCCGGGAGTCAGCAAGATTTGCAACATTGTAGATCAGATAAGGCGCACCTGTCTATAGGGCGCACTTTTTTTTTGCAGCGAGGCTCCACCCCCAGCTCCTCCTGCGAGGTTGCTAGCCGAGGCCCCACCCCCAGCGGGCAACCATTGGCCCCCGGGCCCGCCAGGACCCGACAGGGGTGGCGCCGCGAGTCCCCGAGCCTGCTTCCACCCGGCAACCATGGGCCCCCGAACCCGCATGGTCTGGGAGTGGGGGCTGCTGCGGGCCCCCGGGCTTCCCTCCACCCGGCAGCCACGGGCCCCCGAGCCCGCATGGACCCAGGAGAGGGGG
>PYHW01009483.1:2166263-2190668 GCA_013186435.1 Turdus rufiventris
CCTTCCTTCCTTCCTTCCTTCCTTCCTTCCTTCCTTCCTTCCTTCCTTCCTTCCTTCCTTCCTTCCTTCCTTCCTTCCTTCCTTCTTCATTCTTTCTCCTAATATGGATAGTGTTTATTTTAGTGATGGTAGATCCTGTGCAAATTTCTGGTAAATACGGATTAACTTTCTTTTTACTTTCTCCTTTCACCTGAAAAAAGGTGAAAGTCAAAGTCAGAGAAATAAACAATGTCAGAGAAATATAAAATATTATGACCATTTTTTAGATGTTTAGCACGTTTCCTATCCACTCTAGTTACTCCATATTGACATGGAAGAAGTATTTTCCTTATGATTCCAATGTTCTAGATGGCTAAAAGGGGGATGTTGACTACCCTTGATAATGCTGGATATCAAGAGTTTATCTCTGTAAATTAATATAGGTATGGAACACAAAATACACAGAAAAAATGTCTGGATTTTATATATAGGTATTGTAGCCAAGCACCTTATCTTGAATTTTTACCAGTGTGACAAATAACTCAATACAATTAAAAATAACACTTTCCATCTCTTTCATATATCCCCATAAGAAGAAAAACAGGGAAAAAAATCACAAACACATAAAACTAACAACATTAAACCACAAAACACACAAAACCAAAAAATCCAAATACTTTCCAGTATTTCTATTTCTTGATTTTACTGAACTAAATACAAGGCTGTCAAAATTCATTTCCAAGCTTAATGAAGTAAGTATCTAATCCTGTTGATGAGAATATATGATAACAAAATACAGTCCCACAAAAAATATATAGTTTCTGCTATGTCTCACACAAAAGAAATTGAGAAATGTAGGCCCTTCTTGACACAACATAAGGTTTTTTTCCTACAGCTCCAGCCACAACTTTTATGTGTCTTTTTTGTCTGCTTTGTTTATGACAGAAACTCTTGAGAAACTCAACTAGAAACCAAAAGAGTAAATAAATAAAGAAATAAATTTAATAGCTTCAGGAAGAAGTTAAAATTCCCTTAAAATATTTATGAGTGGTGACTCACATTGCTTTGAATGGCATGAGGAGCTTAGGTTATTTATTTATTTATTTCTGTGATACAGTAGAGAAGATATTCATTCTGGTTTAGAGTGGGAGATTACTTGTGCTTGTAAATATATTTATTATTCATATTGTTGTGTCACAATAGTTTATTTTTAAATAATGGAAAGGTATAAATTTTTTATCTGCTATATACTTCCTCAAAGATTACTTAAAAGATTGCCAGGTAAACATCTGACCTAAGAACAACATAGGACACTGAAAGAGTCACTTTACTGTAGATTTGAGCAATTATCTTTTAACTACATTTTTAAATTTGAGATGGAGCTGTGTGTTAGCGACATCATCCTTAAATTATTGAGACTTAGTTAATTTTTGGCATAACTGTAAGTACTATAGTAAGTCTCTATAATAGCAATCTGCATGATATGCTGTTGTCAGCTCCTTATTAAAGTTTAGGTGAAATTTGAGTCCAAATGTTGATTTTTGGGGGAATAACCCCTTTTTATACTAAAAAAAGTAAAAATTAAAAAAAAAAAATCCAGCAAACTTTTTATTGGCTTTGACTCTTACATTAATTTCCATCCAAGTGCCACAGTATTGTGGAAATACAGGTCACCCTTCTCCACAACCCCATCCTTATTATCACTCTTCATCCTAATCTTGTCAAGTGGAAAAACTATCTCAAAAGCATAGAATCTACATTACTACTAAGTAGCCATAGACAGGCTCTGCATCCTTCATAAGATCTCTGATTAGAGCCTGGAGTAGTAATTTAGGCTTCTATCAACAAAGCAAATTAGGTGCAGACTTGTACTTGCTTTCTTCATTAGTGTGACTGATAAAAAAAAAGTGCTGCCTTCGGAGCAGTGCCCCAAGCCATGCTATATCTTGTCTCAGGAGAACTGTAATGTCAGGGTTAGAATCACTGTTTTTCTTGATGATTTCTTTTGCCACTAGGAAGATTTCATGCTTTCTGACATAGCCTGAAGCAGAAACTAGAACATTATTCTAAGCATAGTTTCACTTTTCCAAGACGCATTTGGAATTAAACCTGGCTAAGGATGTCAAGGGTAAAAAGAAGGGCTTCTTTAAATGTATCAATATCAATATCAATAAAATAATTCAGTGCTCAACTTTTGTCATGTGACACTATTTTTCCCAAGCTTTTTTTTTTCTCATTAATTTAAGCAGAAGATAGAGATACTTTGTTATTTTGGTTGGTTTTTTTCATTTTAATCTCATTCTCTATCATGCACACAACATGCAGGAACAACACAAATACTTTTAAGAACAGTACATGGAAAATATATGATTGTTTAATTTCTTCAGTGTTGCACTACTATACCTACATGCTGGCCCTGTCTTTCCTGCTGACTTTCTCCTTTGCTGTATCTCAACAACATATACTTATCTATTAAATCAAGGTTGTTTTCAGACAAGTGGAACAGACAAAATATTCAAAGGATTCAAAACATTAGAAGGTTAGGGAATTTTACTTTACACAATTTCTCTGTGTGAAGGAAATAGAAGATGAAATTGGATAGTTGCAACAGCTATTTGTTATTAACAGCAGCAATTTATTACAAAGTATTCAAATAGCTGTACTGAAATTGCATATAAACAAGAGCCATACTCAAGAAAGAATATTAATAAGATTAATACTTGTTTTTATCTGTCTCCAATAGTTTTTCCCAAAGATGACAGGGTACCCTGCAATTGTAAAAATAGAGGATAAAAGGCTGAACCATCAGCTTTTTTTATTAGATCACTTAATATTAAAAACTACAACTCAAACCAGAAAATAGCGGTGTTACTCTATGCTCTTAAAACCATCCATAATTAAAGCTCTCATGAGTAGTGGTTCTACCATGCTATGTCTCATACCAGCTACATTTTTTCTGAAAGAAAATATATCAATATAGAGCCCACTTTTTGTGTATATTGATTTATATTAATAACTCTCCTGGGAAAAAACATAAGAATGGTAATCAGATATAACTACTGAAAGTAGTGGTGGCCCTGATAATGTCTGTCCAGAGATTAAACCTTTACCAGAAAAAAAAAAAATTAAAAATTAGAAGCATAGGCTTTAAGCCATTTCCAGACTAACATGTTTGATTCCATATTTTCCACATGCCATGACATCATTAGGGAGCAGAAAATGCAAGAAGCATGAAGACAAAAGTAGAGCAAGTTAGAGGAAGTGTAGCTTTGGTTTAGTATTTGTGTCTATCTGGTTCGGGAAAATTCTTAATTCTTGCAGAGAAATCCATTGCCACATGGGTTTTAGGGAAATGGAACTTGATAGGTCCAAGGTGTAGTTATCTATCTTTTCTTTAACTTCCAGAATTAGATGTAGCCCACTGTGTGTGTGTACATGCACATTTATGATGAGCATATGTATATTTAAATATTGGAATCCAGAAAATTCACTAGGTTTTGGGCATATTGTCATGTCTAGTAGTGGAGGATATAAAAGTTGATTGGGGTATTTTCCTGCCATCTGTCCTTTACATCATTAATCCCATTAGGTAAGAATAATTTCTTCTCTACCTCTCAAGATATATTTACAGTATTACTCTTCCTGTAGTGCTGTGGATATCTTGTGTATGTTTTTCTTTACATCCCCCTTGCTTGATGTGACAGATCAAGAAACATTAACAGAGACAGAGAGGGATAAAAACATTTTTCACTGGAACTTAATGTGCAGATACAATTTCTCAGGGTTTTAAGGATTTTTTGTCATTTGCTTCTGTTTTTCTGTTATGCAGAATGCAATGGCATTAACAGTATAAGTAATGCTGACTATGTTCACAAAACGTTGATCCAAACATGACAAGATGTAAACTATTTAAACTTTGATCTCCATTATTTTTTCCAAATGGGAAACTAAAAGGTACTTAAAAATATGAGGAGATTCTCTGTATTCTCACAGTCAGAAAAATGCACACAGGACCTTTACATCCTTCAATTGGTGAAATATTTGTGACTTTTTTTTTTTTTTAATAGAGTCTGATTTAGAAAATAGAGACAGACACATTCTTTTTTGCACAGGGAAAAATGATCAAAATTGTTCTCACTGCTAGGAAAGCTTTGGTGTTTCTGGGTTAAAAAGACATGCCTGTTGCTTGCTGACTGGTCTAATAAATCCACATACTATTAATTTACAGTAGCTTATATTTCTCAGAAGTGTTGAAAAAGAATCAGATTTAAATCTCATTTAGAAAGTGAGAGTTAGAGCATTCTCCTCACACAGTAAGATTTGTGATTTGTTAATCTGGAGAATTGTTTCTCTGTGTGCTTTTCCCTTCTTAAGGAAGTATTCCATCCTCTTTAGCAGGCATTGTGTAAAATCGGGAATGATTTCCTTTTGCTTTACAGTTATCTGAGTAGATCTAATGTGCAAATTTATTCAGAGGAGAGTTTATTGTGAGAATAATAAAATCTTCAGAGGGAAAAACTTCTGAGCTGGAGTGTTTGCAGAGAAATGGAACAAGAGGTGCCCTGAAAATGATTTTTCATGAAAGTAGAAATAGTTGAATTGACTGGAGACAACTAAAGAGATTCCTTTGAATTGAATTACTAAAGTTAAGCAGCAAGGGATAACTTAGATGACATTTCAACATTTTGTGTATGATTTGAGTGATAACTCCTCCAGTCTCCTTGACCCAGAACCCTCCTGTCTGGTACTGGAATGGGTCACGGTAGCCAATGGTGCTGTTGGGATCTCTGTACAGGCTGAGAGATGCTGCTTCCAATTTACAAGTTCAAACACTAATGAAGCTGAACCTGTGTCCCAGAGACTCACAGACACACCAAGAGGACATTGTCACAGTTACAGCCGTGGCTACACAGATGGCCACAGACAAGGTGCTGCCTTCAACAGCACATATATAGAGAACTCATATTTAATAAGAAGGTATAAGAATTTAGGACTGACTGCAGTGAGCAAGTGTAGGGCTCAGATAGACATGTATGGACTGGCCCCATTATATACATGACCAGCCCCATTTATACCACTTGGTCTCAGAGTGTCAATTGCTCCTTTCTTACTTCCCTTCCCCTCCACATCCCTTCCTAGATCTGTACAACTTTATTAATTCCAGTAAGAGTCTCCCCTTGTTTACAGACTTGCAAAGTCCATGCTGTACTTCCTGAAAGAAGTGTATATAGTGTTTATAGTGTATGCATTGTCCTTGAATGACTGCAACTAACAATATTTGTGTCTTGACATTTTCTCCATGAGGTTTTATTTTAGGGTTTTTTTTATTCTTGTTTTTTATTACAGCTTGAATCGGATTGTACTTCAGTGTTATAGAACTGACATATAGTTTCATCTAAGAAAATAATACTTTGCATTTATAGAATACCTTTCATCCAGAGATCTCAAATGACTTTACTAGAAACAACAAAGTGTGAATCATTCAGTAACATTCTCTTTTCATTTAGGGTATACTTTGCTCATGGTTCTATCTCACTCAGGTGATTAAATTTATGTATGTGATTTTATTTTCCTTTACAAGCTACATGAAGTCTGTCTACCTGACTTGGAGTTTATTTCTTTCCAGTATTAAATTTTCAGTATTAACTTTAATTACATGAACACAAATACATGCATACAATTTAACATATGATCGCACTCTACTACCGTCTTTGCATCTTAGATCAATAATCTCAAGTGGATAATTTTAATAAAGAAATGCAACCAAAAATATTATAAAGAATATAAAAAGAGTGAAGAGAGTATCAGTGTGCTTATTCTGTTAAGACCAAGAAAAAACAAAAGTAATCAGACTGCTGACTGCAGTCTAGCCAGGGGTAATAATCCCCATTTCATCAGGTACATTTAAAAATTGTGTTTCACATTCCTGTAAAGCAACTTTGCACATGTCACAGCACAAATTAGTAAAGTCTAAATTTCAGCTCAAGGCTCCAAGTGTCATTTAATGGCATACACTTGCTAACTGTAGCCAAAAGCAGACTTCCATCAGGGACACTGAAACTCCTCATTTACATAAGAATGGCAAGTTAATTGTGCTACAGATATTCTGGCTTCCCCAAGGAATTCATTAAGCATGCTGAACTTGGTGAGAATATAACTTAGCTGACATTTCTAGGAAAGCAGGGAAATTCAACTTCAGAAACACCACCTTTGGAAGCAAAATAAATTGTTTAATATTAATTTGATTCAAACCTTTCCAGACTATGTGTGGAATATCTATTACACTCTCATTTCTGTAGTAATTTTCAAGATATATGTAGTTACTTAGAGTAAGTTTTCTTCCTTTTCAGTATAGGATCCTGAGCTACTCTTATTATTTGAAGATTTACACTTATATTTGCTGCTGAGATATTAAAAAAAGAAAAGCTATGTGTCACTTGCATCTTATATACATTATTGTTCGTAAGCAAATACTCAGAGTAATTATTTTTAAAAGTACAAAAATTTGTACAAGGTATTCATTTTAGTATTATAATATAACTACATAATCTGTAAAAAAACAACACTAAAAATGCTCTTATAGGTAAGGTACAATCTCCAACAAAAGGCTGTAACAATTCCTGTATCAAAAAAGAGTCTTATTGTGAAGAATTGCTTTCACAATTTCCTCTACAAGGGCTGTGGTCAGCTGAAAGAGTTAGAAAGCATTACAGTGTAATAAAATTTATTTGTCACAAAGAGGTTTTTTTTTTTTTTTCATATGAACCCTACTTTTTTGGGGGTGGATTACTATTAGACAGAAAATATTGACTTAATGGAGAGGACTGATCTGTTTATAAGTTACAGGAATTTTGTTTAATTCAAAAGTAATTTATAGATATTTTTCTGGATTATGGAGGAACTATGAAATCATTTTTTTAATGACCTTTTCTGCATTCTTCTGTCATTGCACTTATGTATATATATGAAAACATTCATATTTCCATACATTGAAGGGTCTTTACCTATTTTCATTTAGCTTTATTTTATGTATGCTCATTCACTACTGAAAGTCTCCAGTCAGCTAAAGAATTTTCCCATGCACTACTATGAAGACAATAATAACAATTTGATAGCTATTCCCTGCAATAAGATTTAAAAAAAATTACCAACACATGGCATATCAGCTTAAAAATATATGCTTCTTGTGCTTATTTTTTACAGGGACTTTAACTTCTAATTTAATTTTTAACAGCAGACTTGTAGTATTATTGTTGTCATTAAAAAGAAGCTTTAACCAGTCATGGTATTAAATTGACTGAATGTTAATAAACCCAAAATTTTGTGGGGGGGAAAAAAAAAGGTTTTTTTGTTGCAATTAATTGATTTTATTGCCATTGGAATTGTAAGAATGTATGAACAAGCTTGTGTGTGCATGTGTGTGTGTGCATCTGTGCATGCATAGTGAGTGCAGAGGAAAATAATATATCTATTCTTTTATTGGTTCAAATTTCCAATTGTATTGTAATTTTTTATTACCCATTGCACTTTCATACCACAGTACGCAATTAAATAGAATAGTTCAATATAAGAATAGTATAGATTATAATATTGCCTTTCTGAACTAAGTTTTTTTCTGGAAAATCCTATGATAGGGATAAATGAAGTGTCCCTGTACATTTTATTATTTCAAATGCATTTATAAATTGTATCTATAAACTTAAGTAGGGACAGCTGCAGTAGAAAAATAGTAATGTCGTTAATTTAGGAATCAAGATGTATGGATTGAAGGATAGTAAAAGAACACTATTCAATATAAATATGAAACATCAGGAGGCAAATAAACAGCACAATAACAATAAATAACACAGGCAAAATTAGATTGCAATGCCATGGACTAGCATGTACAATATTAAGTGGCAAACAGAGATAAATCTTATGAGTCCTTTTCACTGAAATCCAAAGCCTAAAAGATAGGGTTGTTAACCATAGGTCTTGATATCTGTAAAAATCCCTGAGAAAGCAGGTATCTCTTAAACCAGCTAAAAGGAAGATAATCATTGTGTTAGAGTATCAGACTGTCATCTTTATAGAAGTGATGCGACAGGGATTACAGGGTAGGGAATAGTACTGTATATGAAGGATATTACAGGAAAAAAGAAGCTCTTCAGAATCTTTGTAGGTGGTATTCATAAAAAAAGTATTAGGGTTGAGCTATGAATACCCTAGGCAGAGAGACTATTATACTCAGGAAATATTAAGTGATATTAGGGAAACTTCAAAATTAGTAGCAGTAAGAGTTCTAGGTAACCACACATGGGCTGGACTAATGCATAACCAACAAGAGATACAGAGAGGCTGCTTTCTAAGACTAGTCTTGGAACCTACAGGTAAAGATGCCATTCTTATCTGGATTCTGGTAATAACACCCAGGATTAAGTACAAGAGATATTAGTGGAATAATAATGTAATAAACATAAGAAAATTAACTTTAGGATTGTAGAGAAGAAAGTAGGCAAAATAAATTGAGGGAGTTTATACCTATTTTCAAGAAGGAGACTACAAGAAAATTAGGAAAGCGAAAAAAATAGCACAAGAAACTCAAAGAACTGGTCTAAATATCAAGCGGTCTAAAAGGAGACAACAGGGTGTTTTTATAGAACCTGATAACAACAATATTTACCCCAACTCAGAATGAAAGTGAAATGTCCCACTCATCACCCTCTCCAAAACAACACCCTATCACCCAAATTAAAGCCCTCACAGAGGCAGAGGGAGGCATCTTCCAGAATATTCTTATATGTTGCATGTCCTGGAACTGCAGAGAAGTATCTATGGATAGCTAGGATGGATGTGAAAGGTGTTCAAGTGGTAGCAGATGAAGAGCATTTCTTCCACCTGCTGGCAGCTCAGGAATCACAGGGATACCTAGCATAGCTGTAAACAAAAGTCCAGGATATGATTTTGCCCTCAGCCACTCCTCATAAGGCTTCCCCTCCAGATCCTTCACCATCCTCATGGCCCTCCTTTTGACGCTCTCTAATAGCTCAATGTCTTTTCCATTTTGTGATGCCCAAACCCACACCATATGAGGCACAAATAAACGACAGCACATTTATGCCTTAAAGTAGATATACAGATTAATGAAAGCTGCCTGAAATTCTCTTTAAGAATTTTGGAAAGTCAAAATACTGCTTGCTCCATTCTTCTTTCTATTTATATTTAACTTTTCCACATTTAGATAGAGACATAGTTGATCCTTCCTTAGGTAGAAAAGATTCACTTTGTTTTCTTCCAACATCTTCAGACAGTTACACTGCAGAATCTAACCTCTAGACACTAGTCCAGACACATTAAAACTGCAAAATATTGTAGCACTTTTCCATATTAAAACATAAAATTGTGATAGATTTCTCTGAGAATAAAATTACCAGGTTTAATCATCTTAATGTTTTATGCATTATGTACATGTTTATGAAAAGTATGCAAAATCAAGCAATCAGCTTTTCTTGAAAATTAAGGAAGAATTAAATTTATTTCATATTAAAGTGTTCTAAAAAGGCTCCTTTTTTTTTTTTTTTTAATAACATTTCAATCCAAATTTAAAAGGTATGATTGACAGCCCTCCAAAATGAAGTTTTTCTTAGTAACAAAATGACGGGACAAATTATTCTTTATGTACCAGATGACACATTTTTTGATAACAAATTACTCATATTGAGCTTGAAAAAATACATCTGAGGAATTTTTGAAGGATCCTGTATTATTTATCTAACCCGTGAAATAGTTATCTTTGTAAGAACATTATTGTAGACCTTGAAAATCTGTATGTAGAAGTGTCATTACTTTATATTTATTTATCTTTGTATGCAAGTTGCATTTGAAATTCTACATGTGTGGACAAAATTGCAAAATTTGATCTGAAAAACAGTAAATTAATTACACACATGGGGCATTTCTTCTGTGCGCACAGGGTGATCCACTGAGCTACTGATGAAATGAACAACAATAAATTGCTAATTTATACTCTAAATCACCTCTGTGGTACCACCCTTACCATAAGTATCGATGCAAAATAATGAAGAAGGTAAAAGAATTTATAAACAATAGTCTCTGTAAGTGAATTTTTAATTTCCATGACTATATCCTTCTTGGATTCATATTTTGTTGTACCATCCATCTTGTTATTCTTGTGGCTATATTATTTCATTGGGGTTTTTTTCAAAGCATTGTTTCCATGTTGTGCAAAAACTTGATCTCTGAAGAGCTGTATTTTTTCAATTTTATTCTCCATATATTTCTAAGATCAAATGCATGTTGCCTCTATAGTAGTATCTTGAAGGAATAATCACGTGTCTGTAATCCCTTCTTCTTTACATCAGTTAGAATAAGTAGGCTTTGAAAACTGATGTTTTTATTAAGCACTAAAATCAGAATTAAAATATGTTACTCATTTTGTATTTGTACATTTTGGCCCATTAAGTTTTAATATTTATTAGGTAGGTGAAAGCAATTCTCATTATACAAATAAAGGCATAAACATGTGAAAAAGCTCCCAATTTATGCATATCTTGAAATAGAGCTCTTGTAAATCTGTCTCACAAATTTATTTTCTTGTGTTTATTTTACACCAAAAAATACACCAGTAGCTCTTAATCCCTAAAGCAATGTTTAATTTGTACACAAAAATAATAAGGTAGGATAGGATAATTCAGTAAATAAAGAGCTGAAATCTTCTGTTGAAGAAATGTTAAATAAACTGCCTAAATATAAATCTCCCTTTTGTTTAATTTCTTTGATAATTAGATATTTCTGTCTTGTTCTACTTAATCAATCAGAAACTTTTACATTATTAAACCTTTCTCCTTGGAACATTCTCCAAAGTCTTGGGTGCTTCTGTGATGATAAATAGAAGAAAATCAGAGAGTAAAGTTCAAGCACTGGACTCTATACTTTCCATGCTTCTGAATTGTTAACTCATGTTCTAAATTCTTTGAATCTCAATAGCTATTTTTTTCTCAAAAATTCTGCTACAAAAGCAGTCTTTCAGGTTAAAAATTTGGTCAGTTAACAAGTAGAGGAGAAATATTATCTTCCAATATAAACTAATTCATAATTAAAAAATAATAAATATGTTGCACTCCGAGTATCAGTGTAAACAGTGCTAATTACTCATAACACTTTTTGACAAAGCTGTGAACCATCAGACTTACAGGTACTGGAAAAGACTGAAGAAATTATTCAAGTAGATTTCATTCTGAAATTTCAGTGTCTCTTTAATGAAGAATCCTTTAATCATGATTGCCTGAAAAAGTGCAGAAAATCAGGCAAGAGAAAAATTAAATGCCACTTCATACTTGAGATACTCTTTTAACTAAATGGACAATAGTGATGATGTATATACAGAAACACTGTTTAAATAGAGACACTACTGTGCAAATTACAGAATTATTTTATTATGATTTTTTCAAGGAGAAGCAATATTTCTATTATATGTAATAAAATCAATAATACTAGCTTCTCTGAAAGAGAAAGTTTTCTCTGAAAGACATGAGTCTACCTTTGACTTCAATATATGAACATTTTCCTTTTACAATTTATGTGATCTTAAATGTGAAAAAATAAACTTTATAACTCAGGAGATATTCACTATAATATTTTTAATTTTTACCATTTGTATTATTGGTAGGTAGAAAATTTCTGATGTCTTACAGATCAGTGTATATTTTAAAAAATCACCGTAACAGATTAAATGTATATATCATCTATGTGATACATTGATAAAAACTGTACTTTAAGAAGTGATTTCTCTTTACTTTCATTTACTTTATCCAACATGGGAACATGCCTTTTCTTACATTAAACTGCATTCTTTAAGAATTCATAAAAATCTTATGGAAAATTTGGTCATTAAAAGCCCCATTGATTGTGATAAATATTTTTTAAAAATAAATTAGAATTAGTCAGCAGCTATACTAAAAAGCTATTCCTTTGATATTTAAATTCTGTGTCTTTGAGACACATAGATATTCTCAAAGAAATACAGAAAATATAACATATACAAAATAGGAGAAAAAACATAGAAGACATCTCACTAGCAGTGTAATGCAAATTGTTTGTGTTAAAACATAGTTTAGTATGAAAATAAACCTGGGAGAATTCTCATGCTGCATTGGTTGATGGATTATAAGAATACCTAGGACTTACATGGGGAGTAAGATTCATTCTGTGCCACTCCATACAAAATTAATATCACTGTAGTATTACCATGCTATTTACATTTTTCAAAAACCTGCTGGGAATTGGAAAGTATTAGCAAATCATCATTAAGAATGTTTCCATGTTAGGTAAGACTTGATTTGGTTAGACATTTATTTCAATAACTATATTTCCTCCCCTTTTTGCACTCAGTGATTTCAGAAATAACTTTTTTTTCTTTTTTTTTTTTTTTAAACAGGATAATAGGGTAAATAATTCTGAATTTGCATAGGAAAGTAAAACCATCATAAGTACCAAATCCATCTGAGTAAGAGATGGAATAATCTCAAAATAAACTTTCATACATTCAGTCTATTTCTTTTTTTTTACTTAGCAAACAATTTCAATGTCTTTTTGGGGGGGTTATTTTCTGAGTAAAGAGGTTTAATTATAATTATGCATATTAAGAGAGTTCAAACTGATAAACAGAGAAGAAAAAAATCTGTGAATTAACTAAGCTACAACATCAGCTCAGTTACATAATTGTGATTTCCTGAAATCCTGAGTTGAAAACAGATTTTGAAAAGAATCCCTAAATAATGGAGGATACCATGAAGACTGAGCTCCACTTTCGTCTTCACTTAGATTTTTTTTTTTTTAATTATGCTATGATTTCAGCCTTTTCAGTGTGTTGATGCATTCTATCTGCATTAAAACATCTCACAGGATGCACAGAATTCTCCAGGAATTTAAATGAGGCAGTAGTGAGCAAATTATGCTGATTTTATCATTGCATGTTGCCTTGGATTTTGCTTGGAAGAGTCCTAACAAAAGATACAGTACTCTGCTTCTAGCTGATATTTTCAGCATAAATATTTTGCACATTTAACATATTTGAGACCATTAATGAAGAATAGTCCTAACTCACTCTGCTAATTTCATTTATTTTTCTGCATTCTACAGAATGAGACACAAAAAAACATAAGAAAAAATCCCTTCTGAGATACTACCTTAGAATCAAGTTACACTTTCTTGAATTGTTAAGATAAAATTCGTAATGGGCAAAAATGCAACACAATTTATGGGTACATTAATTTATTGCTAATCCAATTGAAGCAAAAAAACATTAGTATTTCAGTTAAAATGAAATCTATACATCAGAAATACATAATCCTCCATTACAATAACAAAAAAACAGAGAGAAATAATAATAAATAGGCCATGCTGTCTTATTGCAGCTCCACTTTTCTGGCCTGTGTTTTAATCTTTCTCATTGATGAAGGATCCCTGAGCAGTCTTTCTGAGAAAAGCAAAGGAGAGCAGCCTCCATGGCTAAATGTGAACAACCCAAACTCCTGATTAGACAAGATTAAGGGTGATGTCATGACTATCTTCCTCTCCTGGTTTTCTTCAGTTTTGAGTTTGTATTTGTCAGTTTGTCAGTCTCTCTCTCATTTCTCAGCAGATGTAAGTCCTCTAAATTCTTAGCAATCTTAAACCTCACGAGGGGTCTCACATCTCTCCTGAGCCTTCCACAGCTCAGAATGGTTTTTTTTTTCCCAGAGATTTAAATTCCATTTAAAATCTTTGTGTGCAATTAATAGAGAGACAGTGAGAGCAGACCTGTAAAAGCATCTCTTAATCTCTCAGGCTTTCACCTTTTATGGTGCTGGAGAGTTAAAGGACCAAGAAAAAACACTAAATTATTAGCGGAGTTGATTGCTCTCCAGAATCTTGATCTCTTTTTCCTCCATGTCACAGTGATCCATCCCTTGTTTAGAAAGCAATATCCCTAAATGTTTCCACTGGGGAAATCAAAGGCTCCACTTCAACTCCTGACTTTTATACTCAGTATCAGTCAAAGTCAACAGCCTGGTTGAAAACCCATATATTCATGGCCACTAGTCATTCATCATTAATGACTCTTGATTGTTCCATCACCTTTTCTCAGTCTTTTTATTTGGTGCCAAACTTACACTACAAAATTTTTGTACCAAAGCCCAAAGGTAATTTTAGCACGATGTACAAATAGCAAATGAAGGTCACAGCAAAATATACAGTCTCTGAAGGAAGATGGAATCCATCAACTGATAAATGATACTCCCAAACACTTCATCTTTTCCTCTTTATTAAGTTGTATTTTCCTTAAATTCTGCATTTAATTCTTTTATCATAAGTTTTACCTGAGCATTAGATATAATACCAGTAATTTTATAAAATTTAAAAAGTATAAAATTCGATTCCTATTTGACTTGGTAATATTAGTATTGTGTGGTATTAATATTATGGGTCAACAAAGTGAAAAATTCAGGTAAGACAAAACAATGTTATTGGTATGATTTACTTTTCTTAGAATATTGTTTTAGAAATAACAGGATTTATTTTATTCAGTTTTAATTGGAAGAAGAAAAACTCTCTGTAAATTTACAATATTGTTCTTCTTGAATAGCCTTATCAATAACTGCAGTTAAACTGCAGTAAGGATTAGTTTGTAGGATGGAAAATATTTCAGTAATTCTTTTAACAGGAGCAAAATTGATAAAAATATAATTAAAGTTTACCCTTCTTGCAGAGATTTTTTTTCTGCCTTTTTTTTCAAAATATCAGAAAAATAAATAACATTATGTCATATATGGAAAACTGTACCTCCATTGCCTGTGAATTCACATCCCAGAACCAGAAAAAATTTTGTCAAATAAAGCATATACGTATTCATACCAGATACATCTATAAGCATTGTATAATTTAATCAAAAGTTGAACTTTGCAAATTAAAATATATATATATATTTTTTTTTATACTAATCACCTTTGGTAGGTTTCAACACCAATGTAAAAATTGATTTAAACATCTACATTACAAGATCCTGCCTCCCTCCCTTTCACATCCATTTTCTATTAATGGGAAGCATTGTATGGTATACATGTTACTATACAATTATACTGTATTATACTGTACAATTAGTTAGACTCTCAAATTATTGGTAGCAGCATAAATTTTGATGGACAGCCTTGTGTTTTAAAAGAAAAATTTCAACCTATGGTTCAGCTCTCAAGCTATAGCATTTTTCAAAAATTATTAAGTTTGCTACTAGCAGTTATCTGATACACAGTGTCATCTTATTTGCATATTTTCAACAGAGAACATTTTTAGACGTAGGACTCAATGATCTTAGATATCTCCTCTATCCTTAATGGTTCCATGAATCCTAAACCTACAAATGACTCTGTGGATTTTTACTGAAGGATATCTTAGAATTGTGAGAACCATTAAAAAATAAACTTAATGGTAATGCCTCTGTCCAAGGTGAAGTGAAATAAAATAAAAATTGAGATGAACTTTTCTTTTACATCGTGCATCTTAAGTATAAATTGTTTGATATTTATCCCATAGGTACACACAAGGAACTGGCATTAGCCACTGCTTGTTAAATGTGCTTGAGTCTTGCTTGACTTCATTTCTTACCAGACATAGTAACACAGAACATTGTTTTTGAACACTCAATTCCTAAGTAGCTTCTATGACTTGGTAAAATTAACACCAAAAAAAAAAAAAAAAAAAAACCAAAAAAAAAAAAAACCAAAAAAAAACCCCAACAGATTCAGGGTAATAGCTATACTTCATCAATCATCTAAAAGAGCTTTTCAAGCTTACTGCAGATGTTGTTTCAATGCCAGGGTGGGAGAATTGTGTGACCAGTAAAATAATGGAAAGTTCCAGAATAAACTTACCCATACAAGTTTTACTGGAGATTACTAACAAAATCTATAATTGTGCCAATTACATGATTAAATTGCCAAGTATGAAATAACTGAAGATTTATTTCTTGCATGTAACTTGAATTAGGTGAGGAATTACGTGAGGTCTTTTATTGGAAACACTTTTTAACATTATCACAAACACCAAGAATGATAAATTATGCAACTCTCTTAGGAAGGATTGTGAACAAGAACATATTTTCTACGCAACAAAGATTGTGATTCTCTCTGATACATATACACAAATATTCCATGCATTTCAGTGAAGTTAACTTATTACAAAAAAAAGGACAAAAAAGGGCCACAATTTAAAAATATATATTAGAAGGGAGAAAATGGATAAAAAAAATTGGGAAAGGAAAATAAAAGGAAATGGGGAGAAGGAAAGGGAAGGGAAAGGAAGGAAAAAGGGAAGGGAAAGGAAGAGAAGAAAATATCCTCCAAATATGTTCAGATACAAGCTATGAAGCAGTCAAGTAAAGTCCATATAAATTTAAGACCTAATTATATGTACATACCATTTTGGTATGTGAGCTACTGCCTTGTGTTATTCTCAGAAGGTTTTATTGTCTTAAAATCATCATTTTTAATTACAATTTTTATCAAAATGAGGAAGAATCCCCAGCTCCATAAAAGTGTCCCATTCTGTTCAAGGAAGGGTGTGGGGTTATTTCACACACTTGACTCTAGTAAATTCAGAAGTCAGCATTTACATTCACATCCCCTTAAATCCAGTCTATAATGAACCATGCAAAATAGACACATCCGAAAAACGGTTGTGATTGTAGGTGGGCTGAGCAATCCTATGTGCATTCCCCTTTTTCTCCACAGACCACAAAACATGCTCAGGGAAACTCTTAAACTCTTGCAGCCAGATAGGATAAATATAGGGCCAGGTGGCGGATTTTATAATACACCTCATCCACAGAGGTGAGTGGACGCTCTGTACCTGCAGAGTAATTGGCAGTCCACTTCTCTTAATTTTGCTTTCAGTTCTGAATGCCTAAAATTTAGTAATGATCTGATTTTATCCCTGGGAAAAGAGTGTTTAGTGGAAAGTAGATTTGCATGTATTTTTTCAGTATTATTTATTTCTGCTTATTGTGAAGGAGTTGTCTGGAGCCCTGGGAACACTTTCATGTTTTTAATTCTCTGCTGACAAAGGAAAATCATTATATCTCTAATAAAAAGGGTAAAAAAGGCTGGAAACAAACCCCATTTTAATTTTTCCTAATGCCTCCCAAGACCTTTAAGTAATCAGTGCATTGTAGCACATCTCTAGATAAGGGTTTAATGATTCCCTATTCTATCTATCAGGTACAGCTGACTGTGGTACAGTTTTTGAGCAAAAGTAAGTAGGAGTTTATGATGCTTTTCTCTTAATAGAGAAGACTTTATGATGGAAGTGTATATGTTTATGGCAACTAGGTTTTACTGTACAATATTTTGAAGGTTATAAAATATGAGCACTAAAGGACTATGATTATTCTTGCCATACAGTGGAAAGTGAAATCTATAAGACAGAATCACATCTTTAGTGCCTTAATCAGAGCCGCGAATTCCATGAAGTTGATAACTTACATTATAGATGCAGCAACTGTTCTTCTGATACCTGCCAAAAGCTTAAATCCCACTGAATTGTCATGAGAAGATTCGGAACCCTGAATTAAATTCCAGAGAAGTATGTATATTATTAATTTGCATTTGATGCTTAAATCTCTCTGAAATTCAAAAGATATATTTAAAAATTTTGATCTAGAATATTACCTGTTCTGAGGAAAATAATTTATTATCTATTTATTAGATCTTGAAATAATATTATATCACACAACCAGCAGAATGAGATTTACTTATGTTTTCATGGAATGGGGTAAATATGGAAACAAATGTTATCTACCTTTTTTAATTTACCTAATGATCGGTCACTATTTTACTTAGTTCTATAAAACTGTTTGGGGAGTGAGCATACATATATATGCATAAGTATTCATTAATTAATTGCCATTCTAGACTGCAATGGCAAAGGTAACAAAGGAATAACCTTGGCATAGAATTTTATCTGCATGATCAAAATCCCTACAGTGATTAGAAAAGAAATCTCAAATTAGGAAAGTTCTTTTTGTAATGATGAGAAAAGCTAATTCCTTCTAGTTTTCGAGTTCTTTTGAAACATGAAAAGTATTGGAAAAAAATTATGAAGATACTTTTTCAAGAGAAAACTCTGAAGCTTTGGGAGATACTTCAAAACATTTTCCAAAGACTTTTTCAAAAACTTCTTAGTGGTAAAAAAAGGCATTTTTAGCAATGAAAAGCAATCTCTCCGTATCTTCTGGCATATGAGGATATGAACATGAACAGAAAACATTTTTCTTTCGTCTGTAATTTTGGTTCTTTGCCTTCCTGATTTTTAACACCTCTCTGTCACATCTCAGAAATATCCCCTGGCATTTTTAATAGGTCTGATTTGGTGACTTGATCCATAATAGCATCATGACAAGAACAGTAAAAGAAAATCAATAGAATTGTCTATCTTAAACTTTTTAATTATTTTCAAGGAATAATCAAATAAAAAAGTGTGAACAAAACCTTCCTGATGTGTATCTGCAGAGGTAAGTGTCATCAGAATCATCAGATTCCTTCATTAAGTCATTTAGAGTCAAGATTTTATATAGCTGGAAATGGACTGCTATAAAAATATCTTTGAAGCCACATAGTGCTGATGATTAAAAGAAAAAGTAGTTCAGTTCAAGGCTCAGGTCTCTTTACCTATGTCAAGAAAATACAAGGTAATAATTTCTCTGTTGCTGCAAATAACATGAGGACCAAAAAATTTGTTTTTTGTCTAGCAGTATCTATACATTCATTTTCTTTTCTGCCCGGTGATTCATCATTATTATAAAGGGTATTTTCCAAAGAATAATGTCACAGATAGTAAAGGATCCATCCCATGTTAGACATGGAAAGCATCTGACAGTAATTTTATGTTCCTTTATTTCACTAATTAGGAGAAAACACACTCTGCAATTGAGTGTTCCTTTCTACTACAGTGCAAGTCTAGATGACTGCTATAAATACACATTTATTTCCTGGGCCTACTCAGTCCAGCAAGATCATCAACATCTTGCTCTTGATGTCAGGTCTGACAGTCCACAGAACATACCTTCTCCCTTACAATTCAGTTCCCTACCTTGTCCCACTTTTTTTAATGAAATTTACTTAGATTGTATACTATTGGCTAGGAGTTCTTGAGTATGTCTCTGAATACTGTTTGATGGAAATAGTTTTAGTTCTAATTTCTGTTTCAGGTGCCATTGAAATATGATTTCTTCTATCTCTGAGTACGTATTGTCAGAATTATTTCTCTTAGAATAACTCTATTCTGTGTGTAGTATGGTTTCATTGCATGATACTGAAGGTGCTCCTTTTTCTTGCCTTATCATTTTTTGCTAGAGCAGTGCATATGTTACTTGTAAAGATTCCACTTCTTATTTCCTACTAGGAAAAATTTTCAATACAAATAAAAGATAGCATTTTTCCTGTTTTTCAGAAATGCTTACTTCAAAATTATTTCTGATCCATTCAAATTAAAATTTCAAAATGTGATGTAACCGTGATTCAACAACATTTTAACTTTGCCTTCATAATCAATAAAATAAGAAGACAATCAAGCCTGTTACTGAAATAGTGTTCCAAATAAAGCTGCTATGCCATTCTAAAATAAATGTCTGAAATAATTTTCACATATACATCTGGTTTGTTTGAAGCTCCCAAGAACTGTGTGTACTCACCACATTTATATATCTGCACTTACTGGTTGCGTTGTTCTACCTAATAAGCATCACACACATAAGCTAGAAAACTCATTTATTTAATTTATTTTACCTACTTATGTTCTAATTTTATTTAGAGAAAGGATGTTCTAGGC
Source organism: Turdus rufiventris (assembly GCA_013186435.1). Classification (NCBI taxonomy): domain Eukaryota; kingdom Metazoa; phylum Chordata; class Aves; order Passeriformes; family Turdidae; genus Turdus; species Turdus rufiventris. The sequence goes on from PYHW01009483.1 coordinate 2,186,103, forward strand.
TCTACTACTGAACATAGAAAACATAATGCTTAAAAATTATGGGGTTTTTTTTGGTTTGGTTTTACTTATTGTTTTCTTATTTTTTTCTTCTCTCCTTCCCCTCTCCCAGATCTAAACTCATAATAACTAAGCAATTAATGAATAAGGAAAAATCATGCTGATCAGAAAAAATGCAGAAGAGTATCTATCCCTTCTAAACAGTGCTTCCTCTCTGTCAGCTGCTTTTTACCTGCGGTTATTGACATATATATTTTATTTCTTTCGCTTCTATCTAGTATTATTTTACACAAGGTTAAACGAAAATGTAGTATTTTAGAAACAGACAGAGTACACAATAAACTAAAAACTCCATGTTAATCCTTGAAGATATGAAGCAGCCAGGTAAAAAAAAAAAAAGCTAGTTGCTAGTTCATTATTTCATCCCAACCTTTTTTTTTGTTTTGTTTTTGGTTGTTTGGGTGTGTTTTTTTCTGTTTGTGGACTAATAATATTTTCATCATAGTAACTATTTGGGACAATTTCAAAATATATCTGACTTATCACCATGAATGTCAATGTACTACTTCATTTTAATACATTTATTATATTAGTGATGAATAAATGCATTTTAAAGTCACATAAGTTTTACTGAAAATTTGGGTTCATTTTTACTGAAAAAACAGCAACAGGCTTTCAATGTTTACTTGGTTATACATTTTTTTTGTTTAAACACCCATCACTTCTTGAATACTCATCAGATTTTTGAGAACAACTTGATGGAAATAAAGACTGAAAATGAAAAAGTTAGTATTTCTCTTTTTTTTACCCTTTTAAAGTATGATGGAGAATGATATACAAAAATATTAAATATTCAATGCTCATTATTCACAATACAGTGAAAATTAGAATCTATAAATCTCTAGCACACAGCTGTTGCAAGTATTTAAAAATACAAACCTGAAATGAAATGTGTGTCAGCTTAATGATCAGTCTGAAGCAGAATGATCTGAAAAATACTCTCTGTGATTTTCACCCTGCCAGTTTACCATGATTTATATAGAATATGTTAGGTCTTATTTCCATGAATTTAAACATAGATAAATAATATGTCCTTGTTTTGTCCTTCAACAAACGGAACATTCTGGACCCCAAAAACTTGAAGTCAATCATAAAATGAGTCCCCATAAGGAAACTTCCTGAACATATTAAATGTTTGTTCCTGTCTCTCAAATGTAGTTCTCAGATTTCTTAATTCAGCCACTATTTTATTGAAAAAAAATGTCTTATTTCAGAAATCATTTCCTGGTTTTCAAAAAACCTAGATAGATTCTTAGCATAAATCATGTAGCTAATTTCTACTAACTTCTATGGAACATAGTCATGGTTTTTATATTTAAGCTGTAGGAAAAATGCACCTATGAATCAAGAATTATTGAACTAAGACCCTTAAGCTAGTGTTTTGATAGCTTGCAAAACATTATTTAATGGTACCATCATACATGTTGATTCTACTCTTTTTTATATTATTACTGCTATTACAAAATAAATGTAAAGAAAGAAACAGTTTTGCAATAGCCCACACTGTCTTTGTGTTCAAGAGCCCCTAAAGAATTTTACCAAGCTCAGAGTTGAAATATTTATTGTATATTTATGTGCTGGCTGTAAAGCATGAAAGTTCATTGTCCAGTCTTCCTTACAATTGCAGGCAACAAGAAGAAACATTTATTCACTGTGTATATAAGAGGAGCTAATGGTGCAGGGAGACATAGAAAAATATTAGAACTCTTTTTTTCCTCTGACAAATTATTACTTCTGCACAGCCAGGTAAAACTCAGTTTTGTCATTTCATTGGAAATTTCTGTGTTAGCAGATATATTTATTTTCAAACTTGATACCTGTTTTCCCTTTGCCCTTCTTAGCTCTCCTACTGAGGCAACAGAGAAAAAAAACATAGTTGGAGTCATTAGAATCCACATGCTGAAATATTCTCATCTTGAAATGGAGCATATTTGTCAATACACACTTTGAGAAGCTATTCCATCAATTATTATAGTCAGATTGCATCCTAGACTGAATATGTAGAGAGAAAAAAAAAATCTTTTCTTCATTATTGCACTTCTGAATCATTAACGCTGCTAGCTAGCTCAAAAATGGCAAAAGAAGTGTGCCAAGAATAAAGTCTAACTCACAACCCGTTTTACACTAGGCCAGAGAGATTAGGCTCATGCCTCCAGTATGCTTCATCCTCTATTGTCTATATTTTCCAAACACACTCTTCTTGGGTGTTTCCCACTCCACACAGCCCTTTTCTAGACCAGGTGTCTGCATGCTGTCCTGACACAGTGATTTATGTCTTCATCATGTCCAGGTCAAAGTATGGTGTGTGAATGCTACACCTCACAGCACACTTCGGTCACCACAAATGCCAACATTTGCACTTGCACAATCTCCCATGCAACCTTGACATTCACTATTTATTGGACAAAATTAATGTCCTCATCACTAGCCATTCATTTATGGAAGGATTTCCTTCTCCTACATCCTCATAACATTCCCACCTACAATACAGTTAAAAATGCAGTAACGCGGTTATATTCTGAATTCAAATAATAGCTGTTAGATGCTTCTGTTTAAGAGCAAAATTAAAAATAAATATTATGAAATTGCTGATTTTATTCAGTCTGTTCTTATTTCTTCCCATTTTAATAAAAAAATTAAATTAAAAAACTAAAACTTAAAAATTAAAAAATGCAAAATATTAGAAATAAAAATGAAAAAATAAAAAATAAAATTAAAAATTAAAAAATTTTAAAAAATAAAATTTAAGTGTTTTAAAAACTAGCTTAACCTGAAATACTTTGTTTAATCTTAAAAAAAAATTCCAGTATTTTAATTGCTTAAGATGTGAGATCTTCAAAAGGAAAACCATATCAGAATAAAAAAATCTTAAAAATATAAATTTCTTGACCATTATTTTTATCACTTGATTATTAATTACTATTCCAGCAGTTGCATACAAATGAACCAATATTATAGAATACTTTTGAGGTCATTTTGGCACTAATTTTACCATGGGTAAAATCCTTTCTCATTAAAATATATTTTATTATTAGTTTCTGAAAACATAGGTCATTAAAAACATAGAAGAGAAAGCATTAAAGTGTAGTAGAATATGATAGAATATATATAAACATAATAAAATATATAAAAATATTGTTAATATAATTTAAGTTCTTATGTAACATATTGGTTTTAGTGTCTTATGTAAATTTTTTTTTTGTATGTTAATACAATACCTGAAATTAAATTTCTCATCAGCCCAGTTGCACAATGTTAATGTCTCCTTTATGTTCAGCCTTCATAATGAATCATCTGGCATAGGAAGGCTGTGAATTTAAAGGAGCTTGCTTGTCTGTTTTCGCAGCTGGGAGAACATTTTCCCATAGTTCTGTATATATGCAAATATTCTAATACACACCATTTATTTTCTTGAATATTATGATGTGTCATTGATTCAATGAAGCTCCATGAAATACGATATCCTGATAGTTGGGGAGAAAAGAACTCCCAAAGTCCCATAATGCATGTGGCCAATCCTATACTGTTATGCTACAGGGAAAGACCTTATCTCAACAGTTCAGAGACTAAGCTCTGCCCCAAAGCTTCAGAAGTGATTGTTTATATTATGACTTATATTATGAGTGTATGTGTGACTGACTATTGCTAGTCATAAAACTGGGTAGTCTGTGTTTCAAATCATAGAATTATGCAATGGAGTTTTGGAAGAACTCTCTGAGGAGCATCTAGTCCCCTCTGCTAAAGCACATTCACCTAAATAAAGCTTCACTGAACGATGTCCAGATGTGGTTTTGAGTATCTTCAGAGAAGGACACTCCAGAACCTCTCAGATCAGCCTGTGCTAGTGATCAATCACCCTCAGAGTAAAGAAAGCTTTCCTCATATACAGGTGGAATTCTCGTAAGAGAGATCATGCTGTCTCCTAACCTTCATTCCCCTTCATCAGACACTCTCCAGTAGTTCCACATTTTGATGGTACTGAAGAACCCAGAATGGGACACAACACTCCAGATGTGGCCTCAGCAGGAACGAGTAGAGGAACAGGATCACCTTTTGGCCACCAGGACACACTGCTTGTGTGCCACAGACAGAGACAGCTTGTTGTCCACCAGAACCCCCAGATTCTTGTCTGTAGAGCTTCTTCCCAGCAGATTGGCTCCCATCCTCTCCTGGTGCAGGGTGTTATTCCTCCCCAGGTTCAGGACCCTGCACTTCCAGTAATTTCATTATTACAAGCCACAACGAGTATAAGCCACACTTCTGGGTGTCAGCAACTTTTCATTCTTTCTCCATATATAAGATGCACCTGATTATAAGCCACACGTTACAATACAGAGTGTGATAAAGGGTATCTATTCTATCACCAGCTGTTGAGACCAGGTGGGGGCAGTGATCCTTATCTCTGCGGGAGATATTCCGCAGATGGGCCATTGTTCTTTATCTTTTCACAACCCATCCTTCCTCCAGCGAGCCATTTTCTGCTAATGGCCCATTGAGTCCCACTGTGTG
>PYHW01009483.1:2197284-2221576 GCA_013186435.1 Turdus rufiventris
CCCTGACCCTTAAAACCCCCTGACACCCTTTCCTATCTCTCTTTCCCTGCTCTGCCACATGGAAGCCACAAGAATAAACTGAAGAGTAGTATCCCTGGGGTAAGAGCCTCTGATATTTATCTATTCTCATGATACAGCACCCTAGGCCAGTTCTGCAGACTAGGTGAGGAGAGGCTGGGCAAGGCCAGGGTGTAGTATCATGCATACTCTTTTGTGTGATAGTATTATTCAGTTTTTGGTTTTGTTTTTGGATTCGTTTTTTAGGTTTTTTGTTTGTTTGTTTGTTTGTTTGTTTTTTGGTTTGGTTTGTTTTTTTTTTTTCTTTTTTTTTTGTCTTAGAAATATTCATTGTGTTCACAGGGATGAATCTGAACAGTTTTCTTTTGTTGTTCTTATCAAGTTTGCACATTGCATTTGCATTTAATTGTGTATTCTATCTATATACATGCAAGAAGAATTATATTCCTTCCACACAGTTCCAGTGAGAAATATGTTCTCATTTCATTTACCCATAAAAGAAAAAAAGGAAAGAAGCTACACAGGTTCATCCTTCTATTTCACATTTCTGCACAAATATTCCTGTCTCCTTTGAAGAACAGCAAATGTAAATATAGACATTTTATCCTTCTTTTTCAATAGCACACTGGTACAAGTATTCAAAGAGAATGTGGGACAACAGAAATTAAATTATTGTTTCTGAGAAGGTTTGAGCTGGTTTTGGGAGAGTGGGAGAATATGTTTATCTGTAATGACTAGAGTGTTCAACAGAGAGAGATGAAATCTTTACAATAAGTATTTCCTGGACTTCTCCAGCTTGGGTACTTCCCAAAGATTGCAGCCCTTCATGAACTGCTTCAGCATGGCCCTTTCAACAGGATACAAACCCTCAGGAATAGATTTTCTGGTGTGGGTCCCCCATGGGCCACAAGTCCTGTTAGTAAACCAGCTCCTGGACTGGACTCCTCAGGCTTCATTCAGGGCATGCCTACCTGGTCCAGCAGAGTTCCCCATGGGCTGCAGTGGAGATATCTGCTCCACTCTGAGTAGTCGGTGGACAAAAAGGAAAACCACCTTGCACTGGGACTTGTTGAACATCATGAGGTTCTCAAAAGCTCAATTCTCAAGTTTGTCCATATCAACTGCACTGCTTCACTTCATGCCATCTGCACACCTAATGATGTCCTCAGATCACCTATCCTTGCCTCACCTGGCCATGCATTTCTTTCTTACTCCTCAGTTTGAGGAGGAGATTCTTGCTCAGTCATGCCATTTTCCAGCCTGCCTTATTTGATTTCCTACACACAGAGAGCTCATAAAGTCTGAGAAAAATGGCCTTAAGTAGTTGCCAACTTTGGCCAGCCCCTCTGTCCCTAAAGACAGTTACCCATGGGTTCTCATTCACCAGCTCTTAAACAGATGAAAGGTCATATAAAATTCAGGGTCTTTGCTTCCCTCCAGACTCACCAAGCTCACTTCAAATGTCATAATACACAGAACTGTTAGTCATTCCCACATTTGTTGTTGATCCAATATCTTTTCTAAGAAACAAAATATTAAGAAATTATAAGTCTTATTTTTGTTTGTTAGAAAAACAAGTACACATAGCTACCAAGAAGATTTTGTTTCTGATCCTGAGCTCTCTGACAACATTTGCCTCTAGCAACATTGAGGACTAAGGACCACAGAGATATATGAATTGCAACACATCTCTGCCCTCAGTGTTTCCTAAAAGATAAATACAGGTAGATCTAGAAGGAGGTTATATAACTTTTTTGAGAGAAGTGTTCATTAATAATTTTTAAGTACTCATCTTTGCACAAACAATGTACAAGGAGAACACTTTTTGATTTGGGAAAAGAGAGTAAGAGTTTAGCAAAAAGATAAAGACTAAGTGTCTAAAGTTTGAAAAAAATATTTCTCATGAGTCACTCTCTAGCTCCTATCAAATAAGTGTTAATAGTATAGTACAGTAAAATTTCTAAATTTTGACATATTAAAGAATTTTATATGTCAGAAAATTAACATCCTGAAAGTATACGATAGATATAAAACACACTACAGAAATTCTTACCAATATTAAATTAAATATTATTTTCCTATTCATAATATTACTAAAATTATGGACAGCTGAGTTATTTTTTTTTCACCTGCTTTGGATAAAAAGCAATAATTAAATATATGAGATATATATATTTCCTGATTTTCTCCCTGTGTAGCTTCTGTAAACATGCATTGTATTCTTGCTATGACTAGGCTGAAATATTTAATCTTTTATTGATTATATGGCTTGCAGTATTCAGAAATTAATAGCCTTAGTGTTCTAAGGGAGAAGTAAGATTCTGAATTCTGTCTCTACTTAGATGAACTGTTTTACTTTAGGGACAGTAAAACAGTCCTGAAGCAGGCTTCTTTATTATCAGAAATTGATTCTCTAAAGACTTTATCTTTTTTTTTTTTTTCCCCTGAGTTTCTTGGGCATGGCAATTATACAGAAGCAAATTGAATGATTTAGAATTGTAGAAAAAACAAATTAATCATATAGATTATCTTTTAGAATTCACACAATAAAATAAAATCCATTTAATTGCCAAAATTGAACCAGTAGGAATTCTTTAGTATTGCACATTGGTTGATTATAAACTTCCCCTTTGGTCTGAATAAAACCAATTTTGAGACAAAAGGTAGCAATTAAAAAGTCATGCATGATTTTGAAGTTAATAATCACATATTTATGCAAATGGATTGGCTGGTGAAAAAATACAATAAAAACATATGAAAAATAATGAGAATTATTATTATATAATTTATTAAGCTAAAATAACTTCAATTTAATCATATGCTTATCCCATTCAATTTATATCTGTGGTAATGAAGCAATTGGTGATTTTTGGAATAAGTCCTCTTATAAACTATTTCAAGGTAAATGAAGGAAGTGTTTGGGAAAAGCCAGAATAAATTTACTAGAGGCAAATCCTGCCTGATTAAGATAATCACCTTCTACAATGAAGTAACTTTTTCTGTCCACATCAGAAGTATAATAGATTTTGTTTAACTGGGCTTTCAGCAAGTTATTCCACACCATTTTCCTTAGCTTGCTTATTCTTAGACACACTGGCAAGAAAATATTGAATATATATAGTCAAAGTGGTGAAGTACAGACCTGAAAGCTGAAAACTGGAGTATGGACCTTTTGACCTAAGAGGGCTTCAGTTAGTGGTTCCAAGCTTTTTTGACAGCTGATTATAAAGGACTTTTACTGGATATTATTTTAGATCTTCATTGACATCGACAGCTTGATGATGGATTATGACAGGCTGAGAGAACTTCAACTCTGCTGTGGAAAAGAGAAGGCTCAGCAGAGATTTTATCAGTGTGTTTAAAAACTGGATGAGAGGGAATGAGAAAAAAGGAAACAGGTTCTTCTCAGTAGTGTTCACTACTAGGGGAGAAGATGATAGAGAAGAAATAATTCCATCTGAACATGAGAGAATATTTTTTTGACTGTGAAAGCAATCGGACTGTATAGGTTGTGCAAACAGGCTGAAAAATCTCCACCTGCGCACAGAAGGACACAGTCCTGGCCAACAAGCTTCAGCTGCCTCTGCCTTAGAAGTGGGGTTAAATTGGATGATCTTTTTCCCAACATTTCCTGTTGCTTGCACAGTGTCGAACTATTTTTTTCTCACAAAATGAGTAGTCTGGGGATGGGCAAAAAGGTGGGAAGGGCACAGCTGGGTCACCTCACCTAAGTTTACTAAAGAAATATTCAATATCACATTATCTTTTACTTGACAATAAAAGTTCAAGGAAAGGAGGAGGAGACAGGGACATTAGTGGTGATGGCACTTGTCTGTCTAAGCTATTACACATGCTCGTACCATGCTTTCTGAGTCAGTAAATGTCTGCCTGTCAATGGGATGCACTGAATAAATTATTTTCTTTTTTTTATTTGTTATTCATTTGTATGTGACACTTTTGCTTCTCCTGTGAAACTACTGTTAACACAATCTATTATCTTTCATATTCCTTCTGTTATCTCCCTGTCCTATGGAGGAGAGGACTCAGTGAGCAGCTGTGTGTCCACAGCGTCCACCCAAAGCCACTTCTTGGCATGTAGTGGAGGTGTTGAGGGACTTCAGATAGCCTTAATTGGAGTGTGCTAGATTACATTTATAATTACATTTCTGCAGTTTGTTATTGGTAGAGTCCTTAGATTAGTCACAGTGCTTGCTTGGTTTACTGTCTATTGGAATCTAAGGCTTTTTAGTATCCGCTTTCAATTGCGCAAACAGCAATAGTGCCACTTCTTTTGGAAATATTTTTATAATATTTTTATAATATTTTTATAATATTTTATAATATTTTTATAATATTTTATAATATTTTAGGCGGTCTCTATCTGCCAGTCCAGATGTGTGCAGGTTTCCTCTGAATCCAATGTTTGATTTGTCAGACTGAAAAATTTTCTCTCACATCACATCTCAAGTAGCATACGACTGCTTTACATAGACAGATTAAAAACATAAGGCTTCAATTAATTTGTATCTATTATATATGTTATTTAAATTGTCAAGTTCATAATCTTCCTCATGAAACTAGTATTAAACTATTACCAGTCATGGTTTTGTATTTTTAGTTAAATATTATGTCCTGGATATATTTAATCTAATTTCTTCTAGCTAAAAGTTAAGTGCTGAGGATAAATTAGTGATCTAAGCTCTCTTTATGATCCATGAAAGGAAATAGACAATTCCAGAGGCAATTCATCTACTTTTAAGGTTGATATCATACACATAAGCAAGTTACCCTATGGATGAGACTATTTCTGTCTATGAATGGTAAAACAAACCTAGCAGAGTATGCGCGTTGAAGATCTTGTTTGTGGATGCTGGAATAAAGGAATAAATCATCACACATCTTGCACCTACCCACTTAGCCTTTCTTTCCTTCAGTATGATATTGGTAGTTCAGCATATTTTGATTGATCTGCCTATTACAAACATTGAGGTGATTTGAAACTTGTGTAAAAGAAAATTAATCATTTGCTTAAATTTGGGAAAACTTTCTTTTAAATTATTTTAACTAACAAAAGCAAGTGATCAACAAGAATAACAGCGACAAAAACAGGAAAAAAACAAACAAAAACACAACCACCATCACCACCACCAGTGTTTTCTAGAGGGCACAATTTATTTTGCATCACAAATTTTAGCTGCTGCCAGTGAACCACAGAAAGAATAGATAGCTCTCAGCAGTAATATTGTGCCAGGGAAAAAGTAGAGTAATTACTCCATCCACCACTGGTGCCTCTTAATCATGCACAGTCATTAGAATCTCTAGTATCTAACTGGAAGATAAAATACATGATATAAGTATGACTGAATAACTCAAAATGGCTTTCAATATTAAAAAAACCCGAAAGTGAACAGTAATGCTTCAATGCAGCAAATTATAAAAAGATGGTTTTCTAATTGAGATTGGTAATAGCTGAGGAACAGTAAAGAGATAAGTCATATATTTGCTTCTAAAGAACTAAAGAATAAAAAAAAAATAGTAAATTAAATGAGCCAGATGATTTCTACTTGATACATTTCCTTAAATTTTTAGAGACTGAAGAGGTGGCTGTATGTGCTTTCTAGTTTTCCTATTAAAGTGGAAACTTTTGCCCTTGATTTACGAAGATTTAGAATTGAAGAATATGACTAGGACTTTAGCTGCCTGAAAATAAGCTGCTTTTCTTAACTTAATCTAAGTTAAGTATTCCTACCAAAGGATTGATCGTTTTTCAAAACTTTCTAAGATTTCTTTTCCAAATGGGATAAATATAATTTGAAATATAGCTATATGTTTCCAGAGTTCAAAAATAAAGTCAAAGTCACCAAAAAAACAAAAAAAAAAAACCAAAAAAGAAAAACAAACAAACAAACAAAAAAAAGAAAACAAACCAAAAACCAAACCAACAAAACAAAAACAAAAACAAAAACAAAAACAAAAAAACAAAAAAAAAACCAAAACAAAACATAAAAACAAAAAAACCCACAAATACAAACAAAAACATCCAGGAAATTCAGATGGAGTTGTTTTTGTAAAGTGTAAACAATTTTCTATTATCTATAAAAATATTACATTTTGATGTCTTAGTTTATAGTGATAAACAATGAAGGAAAAAGCAAGAGGTGGTGATCGATCCATTTGTGCCTTAAAATGAATGACATAAATACTAATAAGATAAAATTCAGAGATGTACTAGCCAATTATTATCCATGTTGGTTTTGGTCTCAGTGAAGCCTTATAGAAGCATCAGTAATGGAAATAGCCTCCTGAGATTGTCTGTTATTTTCACTGGGGAGTTTTTATCATAGATGAAATTGTAATGACTTGGCCTGTTACGCCTACATGAAAATCTAAAAAAATGTAATAATTTTACAGCCAATTATTTGCGGAAGTGTTCTTTAACAGACTGGCAGCTACTTCAACAAAGCATTCTTTCCCATCACTGTAGTTTAAAATTCAAATGCTCTGGTTTTTAATATGTTTATGTGCTTTATCACACCTTTAGTTTTCCAATTTAATGTTTATATTTTGTGTATACTAAAGAGGTGTTTGCTATTTTTAATATTACACAGCAACTTTCAGTTAGACTTACATATATCTCAAAAAAGTGAGATTATTTCCAATGTTATGATTTAATTAGAAGAATTGGACCTTTCATACTTTAAATTCACATTAGCTTTTGGCAAAGAGAGGGAGCTACCCAGAGTTGGACTTGGTGTGGTTAATAGCACTTTCTGATTTCCTCAATTGATTTTATTTTAAACTCTGGTCAATAGTTTAATTGACGCAAACAACTTTGATGCAATTCTATTTCTTGCTACACTTTAGGAAATGTGCTCTCACCAGTGGCTTCACATGCATTCCAGCAGGGAAAAAAATAAAAAAAAAAATAAAAAAAAAAATGATGGGAACTTAAGCAATCAGAAAAATATATTGGATGATATGGTGAGTCAGTGAAGGATGAGAGCAATGAATCAATCTGATAAATTGTGATTGGCCCTTAAAAAGACAAGTAAATCCAAATTGGTTGGGTAATGTTCATAATAGCAAAAAATATTCCATTGAGGCTGACCCTGTATATCATTCCATAAAACTGATCCTAATCTTTTAGACCAAGTATCATCATGGAACACATAAATAAAACTATAGATTAAAATTAATCCCTCAATAAACCAACCAAAAAACCCAATTACCCTCCCGGACCCCAAATAAATCAAACCACCAAACAAACAAACAAACAAAAAAAAACAACTTGCAAAACAATGTAGTGATAATAGTGGAGAAAAACAACACACATCTTTCTCCTCTAAGTATTTAATGTGCAATGAAGTTACAAATCTGGCCAGTAAAATTAAAAGTTAATTGAAGATGGCTTGAAAAATAAACCTGTGTCTAGGTCTTTTGAATCACATTGGTAACAAGGCTACAAAACATGAGAGAGCTAGAATGTTGTGACCAAGTAAATGCCTCCTCTAGATGGAGAATTGAATGTTCTTCAATGCACCTGCATACAAGTTATAGATGTACTTTTTTATTAGTCAGAGGAAAAAGATTTGAAACTTTACAGAGTTAACAGTTAATGTTTGCTGTTTTAAAGAAGTTGATCTAAATTATCCTGTTTTCTGGTCTTGTCTGGATTGGCTGTGCAATTTGCTGACAAACTCCATTCTCTTCAGTCTTCCTTGTCTGTACTTCCCAGTAAAATTAATTAAATGAGGAATAATTCTCCCTTAATTTTTCTACCTTTTCTTTCTTTTTTCTTTTTTTTTTTCCCCCCACATGAAAGTGTTAATATAATGATGGAATCATTAATAATCACTAATAATTGTAAGGGATAAAGAGCTTTTTTTCTCTACACTATCCATTGTGACTGCTGCAGTTTTTTAACAGTAGTGGAGCATGGATAAAATTCAAGAGCTCTACTGTAAAAAGGTGCAAAAAACTATTATTCCCCATTTCTCCTGAGAAAGCTAAAATTAAATAAATTGAGCTATTTGAATGTACAATTAATACAGGGGGAAAATACAGGGGAGGAAAAAATTATAGGCTTGGTTTAATTACTTAAACCACACAACACAAGAACCTAGTGCTGTTTACGTCTCACAGGTATTCAAGAGTTCTGCATGGGGAGGATGCTATAGCATAGAAGATTTGTGAGGGATCCTGGCCCTACCTGGCATGTCAGTGAGTTGCTAGGCTATGTAACCTTTGATGTTTGAAAAAGCATTAAGCAACTGTTGCAAGACCAAGAAATCTAGCCTACTGAATAGGAGTGGATTTAATAATAAATCACTTAAAAAAATCTCTTAAATCTAGATATCTGTTGGTGTAGAAGAAGAGATCACAGGTGACCTTGCTCCTGATAAATCACAGTTGAACTGGTTACCAAAGAAGGGGAACAGCCTTGCCCTTAATGGGTCACAGCTGTGACTAATAGACAGGTGTGATAAAAAGGGTAGGTTGGCTGGTTAGGGTGATCTTGGGGGAGCCCTGAGGAAGAAGGAGCGGTCCAGAAAGACACAAAGAAGAATGAAACAAGGAAGAGAGTTGCTGCAGTAAAAGATCTGCTATAAGGCCAGTCTAGGTCTCACAGTCAGAGCTGCTGTTGAAGCCTGCAGTCATAACTGAGCTGGGTGAAAGCTGTGTTCAGAGTTTGCAAACCAATACTGTAGTCACAGTCCAGCAGGAAATAGCCAGCAGTCAGAGTCTGCAGTTGGCCCTTATGGTAGGAGTTTGCTGTAGTTAGTCAGCTGAGCTGTAAAGGAGAATAAAGTGGGACCCTTTTCCTGTTGTTGAATGAGGGTCTCTATCTTGGCTCATTTCTACCCCTAATGAGAGGTCTGCTGCAACATATATGAGGGTTCTGACTGTCAGCCAGATGTCTTAATTCCCATTATAGAGAATGGACATGAGACTGTCTCAGGCTAAACCAGACATTTCATGTCATTTGAGACATCACAGGATAATGCGTTTGGCATACAGTTACCTATCTAGTACATGAAAGTATGTGGGTTCTGTGTCACAGCTGTCAGTTCCACTCCAAAATACCAGAACTGAGGCAGTAAAGATCTGCTTCAGGAGGAGTCAAATTTGTCCTCCCGGTTTCATTGACTAGGAGATAAACATGGGTATCTAACACTACCTGAAATGCTCTGGCCTACTGGCAACAGCTACACAAAGAAGATAGAGGAGGCTCATGACCCGAGTAGCGAAAGTATGGTTACAAGGCATCTCAAAAAGTGCTTAATGCTGTTTGAGTGATACAATCAATGTCTATTTAAATAAATCAAAGCCTATGTCTTTTGTGATTTTTAAGGCATTAAGGAGCTCTTAACTTCTGTTTATACATATAGGGTGTAGGCCCTTTAATTCTAGTGTCTTAAACTACATCTTAACTCCATTCAGTAATATCAGTTATAGTTCTCAAAAAAAAAAATCCTAAAATAGACACTCATCTCATAGTAGTGATAACATCTGTATCATTAACCTCCGGTTAGGACTGACAAAACAACTCATTCTGCCTTCTCCTCTGAGAACAGGTTTTTGTTTCTTACAATAGTGCTGAATTTTCAGGTTTTTCCAACCCCTCTCTGTTGAAGGTAATTTGGATTGCGATATTTCACATGATCTATTGCTGATCTTGATTTATTTTTTTTTGCGCCTATAGTCACACCTACTTACCAGGCGCCTTGTTGATCATGTTAGGTGTGGGCCCATTAATCCTCATTACCTGGTGTCATTAGGTACTTTTGCTGGTTGAATCTTTTAGCAGCTCCCACTAACCTGCTTAATGCTGACGATTACCACAGTGGTTTACATAATCATCATGTATATATGCTGCTAACTGTTATTTGCTCAAATTTGTAAACTCTCTACTAAAAGTGTACCAGAATAAAAGTATACCTTGTGGGATTTTAGAATAAAATGAAAATACATGTATGTTGAGATTCCACTTTTTAAAAGTCAGATTTCCCAAGCCTCTCTTGCTAAAAGACAAAACAAGAAATACCAAACTCAACCCAATCACCAAAAACAAAACAAATAAAAAAAGCCCTCAAAAATCCAAACTCTCTTAGGAAGTGAAAAATTTTCAAATGCTTCAGTGTTGCAAATTGTGGCAATTTTCTTACTCTTAGAAAGCTGGGCACAGCTGTCATCCATGCTGTGAGCAAAATAATTTCAACACACATAATTTTCTCAGGTTAACAAAACACAGGTTTTTTTATCAGAAAACCCTCTAAGCTGTTGCCATGTAATTGGTAATTAACCTTATCCATTTCATTATAGTCAGTGCCCCAACATTCCACTGAAGGCAAAAAAATACTTTTAATCTAGTAGGATAAAATCTCAGTGTTCAGTTGTAAGTAGCAGAATACTAGGTTTATACTACTTCATATATTTCCATTTGGAGGTGGAATAAGTTTTAAATACCCATGAGAAAGTAATTTTGGAATATGCAGTATGGGTAAAATTAATGTGCAGGTTGTATTTATCTGGTGAATGTGACAGTGTTGGCAGAAAGATGCTGCATGGGTGAGAATGAAAGCATGGCAGAGACGATTTCTTTTGGATTGATCACTGCCCCCATTACCTGGACCTCTTTGAGATAAGAAGGAGGTAGAGGACTCTGGAATGAGGAAGTGATGGTGAGACTGGGGGAAAAAGGGAATGGGAGGAGAAAGAAGGGAATTAGTTGTTTTCATTTGTTTGTGTTGTTGTTGTAAATTAATCCTTTGCAAGTTGTGTTTGTTTTCTTTGATATTAACTGATAAATACTGGGAGATTGGTTATCTTAACCTACAGACTTTTTCATCTTACTTCCTCCCTTGTCCCTTTGAAGTAAAAGAGAGCAACTGGGTGGGTGGCTGGAAGACAGACAGGACCAACTCATCATACTAGAATATAACATTTCTAGTCTACCTGTAACCTGAAAAAATAAATGCTGAGAGCCTGTAGGATATAAGTACAACAATTTTAGGATAAAGATTTTTATAACATGAAGAATTTTAAAAAATTTTCAAAAATTGGGGAGAATGTTACAATACATGATTTGTGGATCTATAAACAAGAATAACAACTTCCTGAAACTGAAATCTTAGTTCTAGCTGTTATATCATTGTTACAACTGTCATATGCATTGTGTCTTCTGATATTTCCATAATGTTAATTAAAAAAAAATGTCATAAGTTCAGCATGATCTGATTGTGGTCTTTTTATTGTGCTCTGTAAAAGAAAATTATTATTTTTCCCTCTAAACACCCAAACATGGGGGATTTCACATTCTGATCACAGACTCAGAGTAGGTGAGGTTGAAAGGGACCACTGGAAGTTATCTAGTTCAGCCTCTGTTCTCAAGCAGGTTTTCTAAGAGCTCATTGCTCAGGATTGTGTCTAGATGGCTTTTGAGTATCTCCAGGAAAGGAGATTCCACAAACCCTCTCTGTAACCTGTTCCAGTGCTCAGACACTCTCACAGTAAAGAAATTCAAGTTCTTTCTCATGTACAAGTGAAACTTCTTGTGTTTCAGCTTCTGCCTCTATCCTTTTATTCTATTCATCACTCCCAAGAAGAGTCTGGATCCATCCTCTTGGCACTATCCTTTCAGATACCTATATGCATTAATGAGATCTCCTCCTAGTTATCTTTTCTTGAGGCTAAACAGGCACAATTCCTTCAGCCTTTCCTCATAAGAGAGATGCTTCTGTCTCTTAATCATCTTTGTAGCATTAACCTGAACTTGCTCCAGGATCTCCATGTCTCTCTTGTGCTAAGAGGACTGCCTAGGACTCAACACAGCACTCATGTAAGGTGTCACCAGGGCTGAGTAGACCAGCAGGATCACCTCCCTTGACCTGCTGGTAATGATACAAAACTAGTTGATATATAGTGCACTTCAGAGACAAATAGTCATTGATATTAGAATCTGTTGGCTGCAATTTTTAGCCAGCCAACAAACACATTCTTGGCATTTTTATTATTTACTAATTAATTTATCTGTGCCTTTTGTTCACTGTTTTTTTGGGGGTTTGGGGGGGTTTTTTGAGTATTCAGAATCATGTTGTGATTCTCAAAGAATGGATAAAACTAAATGAAACTTCAATTTTTACCATGAAATGATCAAGTATAACATTTAATAATCTTATAAAACTCCAATATCTTATTGGATCATTACTTCAGAATGTGTTCATAGATGAACAGACAAAGAGAGGCTCTTAAACTGATTCAAAACTATATTGTTTTCCCTAAGTCATTTATATTCATCAGAGACAGGTGTTTAAACAGTAAAGAAAGTAATGAAGCACTGGTGACTGAACACCTATTTGTATGTTTCTTATTATTTTTCTCCTTAAATCTTAATGAGGTGTAATTACAGTTTCTTGTATTTTGTCTTCAAGATGCATTATTCTAACAGAGAGTAGTGACAAGTAGCTGTGTCTGACTTCATGAGCAGCACACTTACTGCAAATATGCAAATGAGGAGCAACAAAAAAGAGCCTGGAGATATTAACATCTGTGTGAATGAAGCAACCATTTCACAACTCAGTGGACCTTAAACAAAGCAGACATTGAAATCTGTTCAGTACATGGGATAGATTTTAAAATATGTTCAATTACTGCTTGTTGCACAGCTGTCACTAGAGCACCAGTTTCTGTCACACCAGGGATTTTGCTTTGACATTATCAGCATATAAAAATGATGTTCATGATAAATAGTTTTCTAGCATAGCAAAACAAGCATTTTTCACTCTTGTGTGTTAGAGATCTGCTTATACTTCCATATCTCTGGCAATATAGATGAGTAGAGATAGAGAAGCATCTGCTAGGAGCAGAATAACTATTTTGCCAATCGACCTAGTGACTAACTGGCTAACTACCTCGTTTCTGTCTAATAGTTAAGAAAATATATTGCTTTTGAGGAGATTATGAATTCTGAAGGCAAGATAATTCAACCCTTTATGAGATAGGGAAGGAGAAAACCACTCTTCTACTCTATGAAAAAGTAGATTTCACTGGTAAAATTTTCCCCACAGTGAAACCACAACCCATAGAAAAACCGTTTACAGTAATTTCACGATTACAAGCCGCACTGATTATAAGCCGTATCTCTGGGTGTCAGCAACATTTCGTTCTTTGTTCATACACAAGCCACACCTGATTATTAGCCGCTCTGTAGTTCACAGTGAGAACCCACGTGCAACAAAGTTGCCAAGTAGTAACAGAATCGCGGGATCGCAGGGTTTACTGGCTTGGCTTGGGCCACGCAGGCTCAGCCTGCTCAGGGCTGCTGACGGGACCAGGTGGCCCAGCTCAGCACTGCTGCTCGGCGGGGCCACTCAGGGCCGGCTGCCACTGCCACCGGGCTCGCTTGCCCGGGCCCGGCACTGCCTCGCGGTGGCCGGTGGGGATGGAGCCTACCGGCACCCACGGCAGTGGCGGCAGGAGGGGAAGGAGCCCCCCGGCTCCCCCTTGAACTGCGGGGATGGCAGCACGAAGCCCCCGCCTCTCCCCTGAGCTGCGGTGCTGGCAAGAGGGAACCCCTGCCTCCCTCCTGAGCCACGGGGATGGCAGCACGGAGCCCCCCGCCTCTCCCTCAGGCCGCAGGGATGGCAGCACGGAGCCCCCCGTCTCTCCCCCGGGCTGCGCTGCCTGAAGGAGGGAGCTCCCCTGCTTCCCTCCCCACCCTACACTGCCGGCATGGAGCCCAGCTCCACCCGCTGCAAACAGAGTAACCAATTTGTAACAATCGCGTAAACCCAGGTTTTACTGGCAGGTGCTCAGCTTGGCACCCTGGCTGGCACTTCTGGGGTTGGAAATGTCAGAAAATTTTTCACATATTAGACGCTCCTGAGTGTAAGGTGCATTTCCGGGGTGGGAGCAAAATTTTAGTCAAAATGGTACAGTTTATAATCGTGAAATTATTGTAATTTCTAAGAATATTTTCCTTTAAAAGTACATGTGGAAACATGTACTGCATGTTGGTAGAAGAAAAAGCTTGAAGATTCAATTAAGTAATATTTTAAAGTAATTATAACTTTTTCACAGTATTCAGCTGAATTATGTTTAACTACAACACCATTACTAGTAAAATTTCTCATATGCATCACAGGGAGTTACATAAATCTTATTTTATGTATGAATGCCATGAATAAAACTTGTGAATATATCCTGCTATAATATTACTAGTGATAAATCATTTAATTAGAATAACTGAGTGCAAGCTGTGTTTTTTTTGGTAAGACTTTATTAAACCCTTATGCTCACCAAGTTATCTCCTTTAAGTACCATTCTTAGATATTGGAGGGGCAGTCTGAACATGTATCAATAATAATTCCTGATTTAGAGAAGATAACACCAAGCATAATTTATTTGTCTTTCTATCTGACTGCTTCACTCACTCTTTTATTTACTTACTCCTAAGTGTCTAATATCTTCATCTGCAAAGTACTTCAGTGTCATAGTATTGCTCTGCCTGTCACTTAAAAACTCAAATACTAAAAATTGCATAAGCAAAGATGTCTAAAATCTGAACATGCAGAGAATTGAGCACCTTGCACAGTATCACAGAAACTATCACACAAGGTGAGAAGCTGCTTGCAAAAACAAGAAAATTTGACCCAATGAAGCAACTATATTCTGCTTGAAAACCATTTAGCTTTGTAGAAAGTGCATTTTAGTTTGATTTGGGTGCCATAAAGTACCATACAATAGAATGTGAACATAATACTCAGAAGAAAAGAAGAATAAAACAAAATTTCTCTTGTGTCTTTTAGAATTTGTCTTTATCTATCACCACTACTGTATTTCCATAATTTTTTTGTTTGTTTTTTAAAATTCAGTTTGTGATTAAAATCTGCTGCACTTAAAAAACATTGACCTGGTCTACTCAATGCATTGTAGTCTCTGATCAGAAAAGATTTGACCTTGATTTTATCACTATTATATACTTCTCAGCCATAACTAATTCTCAAAGGTCAGTGCATTTGTATTTCTTGACCAGTTTGCAAGTCTTAATGGTAAATTAATGGTTTTGGGGTTTTTTTTTATGTTTAGTTTTATTAAATAGATTATAGTCTTTCAGAAAATAGAGTAGATAAAAATATGATTGGTGAATTTTGGTCTTAGAATCTTATTTTACTAAAACCAGAAAACTATATGTGCAAATATATTAAGATGTATGAAGAAAATTTTTAAAAAAAAGCACTTACGTTTTTATTTTGCATGATACAAAAAATTCCTCCTTCAAGAAGGTTGCAGGTAACAGATTGTAGTACTTACCCATTTTTTTATTACTTAAATTATATGTTGGAAAAACTGAAGAGAATGAAAGACTAAAATAATTTCTCTCATGTAATGTTGCAGATTTTCAGCTTGAAGCTGCATCTGTGTTGCATTTGTAAATACTCTCAATTTAATGAATCAGCATGCAGCTATAAAGCACAATGAAACTAAGGATTACCATAGTGTGTCGATCAATCTTTAAAATCATAAAACTGTTCAAATTATCCTTTTAAAATGTGTGTAATCATTAACGGTCAATCAATTTTTTCATATGTCTAATGGATGTCATCTCTGTAAGCATTCTCATCAAAGAACTATTCATACAGTCTGTAGGTTTTAAGAGAATTATAATTTTATTGGTGAGACCATCCAATACATATTTTCAGTTCCTACCTAACAGTAGCTATAAATGTTTACAATTTTTTCAAGGAACTAACATCCTTCATGGCTCATTATTCAATCCTGTAGATTTAATTGCACTAATACTTCCATCTAGGTGGCATAGCACAATATTTAATTCTGTTTGAATGCAGCTGGTGCACTTAAATATGCCGCATGACTTTTATACATAATTAAGATCAATACATGAGTCTATGCCTCATTTTAAAGTCATGTAGGAGACTTGCAAGAGCATTAAAACAAGACCGATTGATCTAGACAAATAAATATGCAAGCACACAGACAAACATTTTCACGAGCATATAATTTCCCTCAAAACAGAAGCAAATCATTGAAGTATCTCAAAACCATAGGTTTTGTCATCCCATCAGCTTTTGAGTCAAGCTCCCTATTGAGAATTCTGATTAAAAATTGATGATGTTATATATAGTAGCTTTTAAAGATAATCACAGAGATTCAAAGTTTTAAATGACTTTGCAAATAAGTACCACTCTCAGGGCCCTAAGAGACTTTATAAATCCTGAACAATGTGTCCTGAAGCCTCCAACCACACCTATGAGGCCAAAGGCCATTTCAGTTCTGCCTGGGGCATCAGCCACTTCCCAAGGTATGTTGGAGGAGTGTCATACTCCAGCTCGGCCACAGACATGGCCATGCCTGCCCATAGATTTGAGTGAATAAGGATAATTTTAGGACTTGCAAATACCAAAGTAGTACTGTTGATATAGCACTACATTGCTGACACAAAATTGATGCAATCATACCCAGAATAAGAGTTGCAAGTCACTCTTGAATTATTTCAAGCAGAGTAGTGTGATATTTCTTTACAAAAAGGATTCTTGTTCTGCCCATATTCACAATATTTGTAGTTGGGAAATCCCTGACAGATGCAACAGGAGCCCTAAACTGTGGAATACTTGATGATGTTGAGTTTTATGACTTATAATATTTTAAATGTTATGTATACTAAATTTTATTTGAGTAGTTATGGCTATGTCAGCTATTGCTGATATGTTACTTTACTGTGTATTTTTAAGAAAATAATAACTCAGATTAATAATTTTTCAAGTGTTACTGACAAATCAGATTAAAGCAACAATTAAAACCATGATAAATCTTCAATAAAAATTGCTATCTACCAAGACCTTTCAGAACTCTGAATATTTATTTCTATATTTTGAATGAATACTTTCAAAATAAATTCATATTCAAAAAGTTTAATGAAATAAAAAGTATGAGAAAGTCAGAATAATGGAAATGTATACTATTAATTTTAATTTAACTTAATTTAATGTTTATTTTGTCCTCTACTAAAAAGTTCAAAGTAAGCAACTCTGAAAAATACTGCTGTCATGGAAAATAAATAACAAACTCCCTAAAATTACAGTAATTTCATGATTATAAGCCACACCTGATTATAAGCCGCACTTCTGGGTGCCAGCAACTTTTTGTTCTTTTGTCCATGTATAAGATGCACCTGATTATAAGCATCACAAGGAGGAGAGGAGGGTCATGTACCAATCTCTTCAGTTTCATGACCAGTAACAAGACTCAAGGGAAGGCCTGAAGTTGTGTCAGGGGAGGTTTAGGTTAGGTATCATGAAAAGGTTTTTCACCCAGAGGGTGGCTGGCCACTGGACAAGCTCCCCAAGGAAGTGATCACAACACCAGCCTGGAAAAGCTCACGAAGCATTTGGACGATGCTTTTGGGCACATTATGTGATTTTTGTGGTGTCTTGAGCAGGTCCAGGTGTTGAACTTGATGTTCCTGATGGGTCCTCTCCACCTCAGCATTTTCTATGACTCTACCCTAAGTCCTTTCAATTACTCACGGAAATATTGTTGACATTTCCAATTAAAAAAACCTCAAAACTTCAGCCTCTCTGACCTTATGAACAATTCTTCCCTAAGCATCCTGTAGCTTATTACTTTTTTCTCATTTCCCAAACTGAAATTTCAGTGCAAAGCCATTCAAAAAAAGCATTAACATTTCTACTGCTTACTTACAGAATGTACTTTAAAATATATTTGATGTGTTGAGTTACAATTGTTCTAAACATTCTAAAATTTTTGCATAGGTAAGCTAGTATCCTTCCCTTTTGGTCTCCAGAAATTAAGCCAAAATCCAAAGATATTAAGGATTTTAATTGAGAATTGGTATGTAGTTTAGTAACATTATCTGTATAGAAACATTTATTATTTGATAATGATGTAGATAAGAACCTTTATGCCATAGATGATAGAAAACACAGATTTCTTATGAAAAACTTTTGAATTTCCAAGCACTGCCGTCCTGCCAAAATCAAAAAAAAATCAAATACTCTGAGGAGTTTACAAAAAGGCAGCCCTTACCATAGCAATGTAACCGTTGACTCAGAGGTCTAAATATAACAAGATTTTTATATGTAAAGCAAAAAAAAATATAATAAATAATATGTCTGCTGTGATATGCCTTTAATATGTTTATATTAAGCCTTCAGTATCTAGGACATGGTAAGAAGACATTAAAAACTTTCTGATAGATGTGGTGATATAAGAATGAATTATTATTACAAAAAATAAGAAGAAGATAACAAATTAGATTTATCAGTCTTGTCTATATTCAGTGCTCCATCTCAGACAAATTTGAAGTTTCTCAATAAGCCATGAAACCAAAGACTAAGGTTTTAAACATGGTGATACAGTTTACTGGTATGAACATTTGTAATGAAATTGAATTACACTTTAGTGGAAAAACAAATGTTCAGTTAAGCAGGAAGAGATTTACTGGTGGGACACTCACTTATCTGGGCCTTACCCTTTTCAGTGACTTATATTTTACCTTGTTGCTTCAATCTAAAATGAGGGGCACAGGAATTTGCCTTCTGGTGTTTGCCTCATTTCCTCAAACTAATGTTTACATTTGTCCCTGTTTTGTAAGGAAACATCACAGTATATTTAAATTAATGGATATGGGTTAATTATCCAAAAAAAATGTCTACAATGAGTTCCAAATAAACAATGGCTTGACCTTTATTTGCTAGATTTATTGTTTCTCATTTATTATCAATTGGACTCAATAATAGATAATCCCATGACACCTTTTAAAAAATATATTTCTGCAAATAACCTTTTTGCTAATAATCATGTATATGTGTATTACAAAAATGTTATTTCATAAATTATGTGTATGTCTCAAGAAGGGACTTAGAAGAGTTGCTTTCAGCTAAACTTTCTGAGATTTTATAAAAATACTATTTGCTTCTCAGTTTTCAAAGAAAATATCATTTCAGAGGTATAGTGATAGATCTGTATGTATCACTTTAATATCCACACCTGTTTCATATATAAATATTGACAATGTCAGATTTGCATCAGTGCTAAAAAACAATTTTTTTTTAATTCACTGTAAAATTGAAGGTCTTTAACCTTACCTGGTCTTCATTTGTTTTCATCCTTGCAAAAATACAAACCATTCCTATCTTTAGAGCATTGTGCTAAAGTGAACAGCAGCATTTTCCTTTACTTTTGCTTCTTCTGGCACGCTGTGGACAGAAGGAACAGTAGGCAGGGTGGAATAGTGAAAAAGCTTATATAGTCAGTGACATGTTTCATCTCAACCCTGAATATCTGCTGCATCTCACAAGGGTAACATGTGAGTTCATTTTGCAGTTGTTGTGAGTAAATAGCTAGTTATAGGCTTGTGTATAGGTATGGAAACTTACTGCTTTTTTACTTGATGTTGAGTTTTAGGGATGACTGAATTTAGTTACCGGTTTTTGTGCTATAATGTAATAGATGACGCAGTTATTTTTTCCATGCATCATTGGCTAAGTTACTTGCAAACTATATTGTGTAACCCATAGTTTAGCATAGATTTAACTGGTAGCAAATTCTTGGCTTAATCTGATGACGTAATTTGTTTGCAGCGTTGTGTTTCTTTTACCAGAACTTTCTGATAAAGTAGGTAAGAGCCAAAGAGCCAAAGTTTTCATCTCATTATGGTACTTCAATTTGAACCTTTTATTTAGAATAACATATGACAGTATATGTTGCTAACCCAAAATAATCCTGAGTATCTGTGGAGAGAGTGCAAAACAGTGGCAAGAGTAATCCTAAAATGACAAAATCTATTACAAAAACATCATCAATCATAGATGCACTGCAAGCTGTTTTTGTATTTGTAGGTTAAATCATAGATAGTTTTTTATTATCCATTCATGTTCTATACAACACCTGTTTCATCTCCTATGGATATTGTCAGCTTTCTTAAAAAGAATTTCAAGCAGACAGCAGACCACCAGCCTGCATTCTATTCTCAACTCCCATAGCAATCAAGAAAACTTCAGGTGGTACCACGTATTCTCTTCCTTTAATAGTACGAGGAGATGTATCAAGTGGATTGGAAAAAGAAGAACACACAAATTTTATTTTTCATATGCACATACACTCAAATAAAAAAGTAAGACAGGAGGGAAGTTACTGGAACAAGAGTCAAAAAGAGAAAACAAAGTAAGCCAAGACAGAGATGGAGGTAGAAAATAGGCATAAAAGACAACTTGGATTTATTAAATGTACTTGGCAAAAGCTGTGTACTGGAAAATTTTTATGAAACATTTCTGGATAAGCACTTGTAATTATAGTCTTTGGTATCACTGGTTTATAATTTTCCCTTCACAGGATAAAAGTCAAACCTTTTAGAGGTAGTTTTTTTAGCTAGCTAGATTGTTGACAGCACAGTCCTCTAACACTTCTGTTTTTTTTCCAAGAGAGCATGCTACGAAGTCACTATTAGTGGAAAGGTGGGAAGTGTTTCACGAGTCACTGACATCTCCTTCACAGTTCTGTACCTAATAAAGGCAATAGCTTTGATACATTGAAGGTTAGGACCCAGTAAAAACTGAAAACTCTATAATTAAAAGAAAACACAGTTTCTTAGTTGCTTTCTAGGAGAAAGAACTCTAAAAAAATTTCTTGCGTTGTAAAGGACCAAAACCTGCTTTTTAAACAATTTATTTCGTCCATGAAATCTGTAGTATCAGAAGTGCAATCTATAGCTTCTGCATTTTCCAGCACTTTGGCATAAAGGGAAGAAACAGAAGGCATAAAAAAAGCCAAAGTACTCTGAGTTAAAGAATGCATTTTTGTTATTTACTTTCAGAGTTACATTGTTACAGAATTATTTATGAATATATTATGAATATATTTGCAATACTGGGCCAGAAGTAGAAACCACATAGTCAATACTTTGTCTAAAAGAGAAGGCAAAAGCAAAAGTTTCAGAAAAAAAGAACACTACAGTGAGAAGATATGGGTTAATCTAAGCCCTATATTAAGTCTTGTCATGATTGCCAGTTTGAATAAAATATTTTAATCTTTGAGGTTTGAAATTTAATAACTTTTTAAATTTTTTATTTAAACAGTGGATATTCTTATGAGCAAATTTTTAGTGATCTTTGTCAGAAGAAAAATTATGGTCTTTTGAGTTCATCTTTCTTTCTTGATCTCTGGTGGAGTAGACATCCAAATTTTTGATTTCTTAACTGCATGGAATAAAATGTTGAGCTAAACCCCATTAAACTTAAACTCAAGATAATACCTTTTTATGGAACTCCTAATATTCAGTCGTGTTTTGAGTCTACTTATTTGTTTCCTTCCTGTAGAAAATTTTTTACACCTAATTAAACAGTGCACGAGATAATATTTTCTAATCTATTTAACACTTCCAATTTTAATTTAACTTGTTTAGTTTTTATTGAGCTTTGGGGCAGGTAGGAAAAAATACACTCATATATCTTGCTCGTGCAATTAATTTCTGTTTTATTTTTATAATTTTTTGTCCTATTCTTCTATGACATATTTTAAAGTTATAAAATAATACTAGTAATAGAAATACAATGCTGCAAACAAAAATCATGCTTTAATGTTTTTTTGGAAAGATTCCTCCACTCTTTGGTGGTCTCATTATCCTTTTTTTTTTTGACCAGGTTTTAATTCTGAATTGTCCAATATGTCACGAACGTTTTAAACCTGTAGCCATATTTCAATCAGGTCACCATAGAATTCTTCATGTGTTTCACTTCATCCCTTATATATTCTGGTTTCTTCCAAGAGATAGTTCTACAAGCAGTGGCGTTTTCTGTGCTGTCAACTCCAAGGTAATTTTCCTGGCTAATGTTGTTAACTGAAATAGTTGTAAGCTACAGTATAATTTGAATTCTTACCCTGTGTGCTTTTCTTCATTTTTATTGATACTAATATTCATTATTAACTCTTTTACCAATTTAACTGCTGCCTTAAATATTTCAAGTTTTTCACAGCTGTAACTGGTCCTAACTAACTAAATTTTTTGCCCTCTCTAAAGCTTTCCAAATAGTCTCCTAACTTTCAAATTAGAAGAAAAATATATATGTATTAGGAAAAAGAAAGGTTTAACATTGATTCTAAATGATACCTGCTTTTATTTTTATGGTGGCTAAAATAGTTGTTTCACATTCCATCCTGTTTTTTAAATTTAGAACATCTTACTCCATAATACTTTTCCTGCTGCCTGTGGCTCTGTTTTCACTGAAATATCAGGACTTCCAAACTTGGAGGAATTTCTCAAAACCTAGCATTTTTTATGTGCAATAAATTTATATTATCTCTCTGTATGTTACAACATAATAGTAAATGTGTTTACTGAAAGTAATTGTGTTTTACAAATACAGTGTGTTAATAAAATACAGGCTAACCAGGATCACATGGAAAATGCAGTGTGAAGGATCAGTGTTCTTCAAGACCAGTGAAATTGCTTACTTTCTATTTCTGTGTGAAATCCAGACAAGATGCAGCCAAAAATAGAAGAGCCTTGTAAAACTGTAAGTAAATAAAATAGATCATTTGGGTAAAA
This sequence comes from Turdus rufiventris, assembly GCA_013186435.1. Lineage (NCBI taxonomy): Eukaryota > Metazoa > Chordata > Aves > Passeriformes > Turdidae > Turdus > Turdus rufiventris. The sequence continues at coordinate 2,219,888 of PYHW01009483.1, forward strand.
AATTTTTACTGTACAGATATGTTGTTAAGGGTTCGTTGTGTTTTCAGTTTTGGTTTTGTTTATTGAGTTTTTTTATAGGTTTGCTAGTTATTAAAAAAAAATGTTAAGAATGAATAATCTAGTTTGTTTTAACAGCATCTCCATTATTTGAGCACTCATCACATAAGACAGGAAATTATTGCAAAATGTATGCTATTTAATTGCAAGGTAGCAGGAATCTACTGAATTAGCAAAGCAGGGGGGATTTTGAAAGTTCTATTTAGGAATACAGTGACTGGGGCCATTTTAGGATTAACATTTGCTGACTGACAGCATTATGTACTCAAGGTTCATTCCGTCGCCAGTCTTTAGCAATGTGTATTAATTCCTAAATCCATGTAAACCACATTCTGACCTATCTAATGAGACGACCTTCAAAAACACCCAATGAGTGTCAGAAGATCATGGCTTGAAGCTAGATATTTTTGGTTCAAGTAAAAATGTGTTTGGATACTTCATACGGATGCAGTTTTGTATGTGTGAAGATCACAAAGTTAGTTAAGAATATTCATTAGCTATGCATCTTCTGCTAGGCAGAGAAAGCAATTGACTTTAAAAAATCTATATAGCACATTAATATTACAGGATAATTTTTACTTTCATTATTTCTCCAAGTACTCTAAGTTCCTTTAGAATATTATTTGTATATTAAAAATAATAAGAATATTTATTAATAAAAGATAGTGTTGAAGAAATGAGAAAATTTGAGCAATGTTGAGTTAAAAAAATTAAGATAAGATAGAGAAGAAAATACACTTTACAGAATCCTGTATTTGGGATTTTTATGCATTTAAATTTTTAAAATGGAATAAAGTACCAAAAGTTGGTCCGACATTCTTCAATAATTGCACATAATGACCCTGGGATTAGCCCAGGAGGTCAGAGCCCGTTGACAATAACACTGAAGTTGTGGGTTCAATCCCTATATGAACCATTCACTTAAGAGTTCAAGTTGATCATCCTCTGGGGTCCCGAAACAGAAATAGAAAAAAAGCATATTAAAAAGTGCACCTCACTGACTAGTAGAGACTACGTAAACAGGGAAATCTATCTAAAATTACATATACCTATTACCTTAACTGCCTTGGTACATTAAATTTTTATACTTTATTGAATATTTATGGAGAGTTTAAAATAACTGTATCAGTAAGGATGTTTTTCTGCTGTAGGCATTCACATTTAAAATACAAATACTTTGTGTAGTAATATTTTTTTTCAAAGCAGTTTCAGTCCATCAGTTTCTTGAATGCTTTCACAGTCCATTTTTCCAGACAGAACACTTAATTTCTGAGCTTCCTTCTGAAAGTCTCTGCACACCTGACCCTTTGGTAGTCATATCACTGCTCTGAGCTGCCTGATAAGGAGTGAAAGGAACTGAAGACTTGATTCTATGACAAAAGACTATATAATGTTAAAGCTGCCAAGAAACTGAACTCCATCTCTCTCTATGCATAATAGCTAAAGATGCAATTCTAACACTATTAAGAATATGCACACACTAAAAAAACTTCAGGTCTTTCAGGAAAAAAATGTAAGAATGCCATAAAGTCAACACCTAATCCATGAAACCAGATAAATAAATATTAAGTATGAAACAGACAAACAAAACCCACTAAGTATCTATGGAAAGCTCATGTTTTCAAAACCAGA
>PYHW01009483.1:2221763-2259196 GCA_013186435.1 Turdus rufiventris
CCCTATAGACGGGTGCGCCTTATCTGATCTACAATGTTGCAATTTTTGCTGACTCCCGGGGGGTGCGCCTTATAGTCAGGTGCGCCTTTTGGTCGTGAATTTACTGTAAGTAAAATTAAGAACATCAATATTGATTCAATTTTAATGTTGTCATATTTTGTCACTGCATCTATTTTATTTAAATAATATTTTACCAGTTTTATTGTACAACAGAATGATATATTAGTTATAATAGCAAGAATATTTTAGTAGAAGTCTAAGGATGAATGATAAAATTAAAAATATTTAAATACTTAAAATCTCTGACTTTTGAAAGGTGTAGCACATGGTAATGAATGGCTGATAATGTCATCCACAATCAAATAATATATATTCAATAAAATATAAGAATACATTAGTAGGAGGCAATATACTTTCTTAAAAATGTGTCTTATGAAGAAAAGGATTTTATCTCCCCATCAAAAATATTATTCTATTGCATGTTCCTCAACAATAAAAATGATGAATTATTATATCAATTTATCAATTTAGCAAATCGTTTTCTAAAAATGTTAAACTGTATTATATTTGGTGTCTTGGTCTTTTAACAATTTTCAGCTAGCTAGATGTGCATATTTCTGAATAAGGAGACTGTCCCTTGCACAAAACTTTGTACATTAATCAAATGTTGGGAATTCTCTTAAGAAGATGCGTAAGAGTTAGGGTATTCTAGAGAAGATTCCTTTTGGGTTTACAACTAGCTGAAACACTCTCAAAATCATAGAATCACAGGATATTCTGAGTGGTAGAAATCATCAAGGATCACTGAGTCCAACCCCTGGCCCTTCCCAGGACATCCCCAAAGAGTCACACCATGTGCTTGAGGGCTCCAAACTCTTCTTAAACTTTTTTTGGTATTGGGACTTCTTCCCTGGGAAACCTGTTCCAGTGCCCAACCACTCTGGGTGAACAGATTACACTTTAGTCAATGACCGAATTCATAAATGAAATGTGAAAAACAACAAAAGTGGGAATGACATTAGTTTTAGAAATCTGGAAGTTGCTATTTTTCAGTGCAAGCTAATTATTTTCATATTGGTCAAGTTAAAAAATAAAAGTAATGTACTGTAGACAAAAGTTTCTCAACAAATTATGACAGTACAAAACTCAATAGTAGTAGAATACCTAGAAAATTGCCTGTATAAACACATTTTAAGTATGTCCTGGAGGTCAGTAAAATAGCTTATCAGATGGATAATTTGGTGAATCCTACAGTGAATGGCTTCATTGAACATTAATTGAGCATTACTTTTCATTTAATCAAAACTGTGAATATATAAAGTTGTGCAATATATATGCATTTCCCTTGAAATTTGATAGGTTATTTCTCTTTGCCTTTTTTTTTTTTTTTTAACTTGGTGAATATAAGAATAAATATCTATACATACACACACACACACACACACACACACAAAGATATATATATATGTATATGGTGCAGCTGTGATGACAAAAGGCAGATTTTCTCCCCTAAATACTAGTCAGGTATAAACACTTTATTCTACTTCCAACAGTATGCAATGATGACATTAATGATCTTCCTTTCTTTGATGCTTGTGCAAGTAAGTCACAAGCATATGTAGAAATTGGAAGTTGGCCCAAAAAACCCGCAAGAAAAGTACAAATTTTCACTGTCTTGTAAAATAGATGAGAAATAGAAAATGAAATATGTTAAAGAATATAAAGAAAATTAAGAAGTTTTTGTCTATCGTGGATGAAATTTAAGCATCCTGCAGAGCAGATTATCCCTTGCATAGTTGCCATAAATTTCACTGCAGTAATCAAAATGTCCTGTGCAGACATATATTCTTAATCTATCATAGTACAACAGTGTCAGTATTAATTCCATGTTAAAATTTCAGGATATTCAACCATTCAATTAATTTTACTTCTTTCAGAAATGCATATAACAATACAGAAAAGATAAATGCATTTAAATTTCCATTAGAAACATTTGTTCTGATTCCCCAAACTTCTCTTGTAAAAGGTGGAAAAATTTGTAGCCTATATGCCTCATGCAGTTCATGCAGTTCATGCAGTTCTAACAGAAAGAGTATAAAGGAACAAAATGAATGCAAGGATTTGAAGGTTATCCCAGCCAGTTCCAACTTTGGAAATTATAATGGCAGATGCTTCTTCTATAATTTCATCATTGAAGTACAGTCTTACTACTCATTTTGCTTCATTAAAGGTACTATCATAAGGTAATACATGATATATGACATTTTCCCTATCTAAATATAAATAAAAATTCCACTTTCCAATCTGTAAATTACATATTTAATTCAATATTTACATAAATAACAATAAGTTCTTGGGATACCTGTAGTTTCTATGTGTTTCATCTGAATAGTTGCCTGTTCCAGTAATTACAAATAATTAGGATGATCCCTCTGAGAATACCTCCACTACTGTGCTTTGCTCCTTACCTTAATTATGTCCATTTCTTAAGGGACATTCCTTTTAAAAATTAAAGAACCTTTAATTTGAATAATTTCCAGTAAACAGGAAAAAAACCCTGTTAGGAATTTTATCTAGTACTGAGGAAGCACAGAAAATCAAAATCATTTCTTAATTCCTGTGTTTCATTTTAAGGGAAGATTGATGCTGTCTGAATTTAAATAGTTACACAGTCTACTAAGAGTTTTTTATTAAAAGTGGATGTTTAGAATATGCTTTTAAGCATGATGAAGTTGCCAGACACACAAGAAAAATAGACTGTACATATATGATATCTATCCTTAAATATACACAACAGCTTGCTATACATTATTTGTATATAATGTGTACACACACATACTCTCTATGCACATATACCATAAGAATAGCATATATATAATTTAAAAAAAAATGTCTTTGTCATTAGGTTTAGCTACAGCATTTTTTTGTTCCTGTAGGAATGTGTAATAGTCTATTACTATGTAGGAATGTATTTTTATGTGTTTTCTTGTAGCTTTTTTTTTAATAGCCATAAAATGTAATGTTGATATTTATAGTACAAATGGTTGCAAATATTCATAAAAAGATTAAATATTGAGTTTTAAGTAGGGATATATAAAATAAAAATTCTCTCTCTTCTTGTGGATTTAGCCTATATATGCTAATGCAAAACTTTAAAATCACATAATAGAACAACAAATATAAAAGTTATTTCTTGTTATAAATAAGTAAGGAATGAAATCTACAGTTTTTAAGGTTTATGCAATGATCATGATGAGATTTTCAGAGTATATTGTAAGACTTAAATAAGAGGGGAAATATTTGTGTTCCAGAATCAGTAAACATAATTCTTCCATGTTTTTGTTTCTGAATTTTTAGTTATTCTTGTTGTTAAAGGTTCAGAAGGAAATAAGCACAAAACTTCATAGACTTGGAAAATTAATTACTTTCTGCACATCTTCAGCCCTTAACACTGTAAGTCTGACCAGAGGGCCAGCCTTTTATTTGGCTTGGGTCTGGTTGCTGTTTTTGAAAGGAAGTCCAAACTTTGCTGACCTGTATCCAGATGTGTTATGCCACTATCGTTGCACCTGCCATGAAGCCCTAACCAACAATTCCTTTACTGCCGCCAAAGTGAGGTCAAATATTTCTTATCTTCTTTTTCATAGGGATTTTAGCTGTTGCAGAATTGTGGAGGCTGGAGAAGAATTGAGTAGAATCAAATATAGTATTCATAGTATGCATGACAAGGAATAATAATTAAACCTTGGTTTTTTTTCCTGTTTTTTGGCATAGGGACAGACCATTATTTTCATGGAGAAACTCTAATGTATGATGGGATTATTTAAATATCATTTTTTGTATAAATACCCTGAATTCACTTGACTTAGTAATTCAATATGTAGGGGGTTTGAGTAAATTACCTAACCCCTGACATTTGATAGAACAGACATACGTTAAAGGGCATTAAGGTGATCAAAGATGTAATGCTTAATACAGCAGCATAGAGTATTTCATGTTTCTCAGAATTTTGGTGACACTGTTTCTTTCCAGGAAAACTTGGACATATACCAGTTATCACCCCCTCGCTTCAAAGAGTTTCTTCTTCCTAGAATGATGACTTTCTCAGTGTATAAATTCCTCTGAGGAATTTTGGGTGGCTATATTCTCTCTACAACTGAATTTAATGTCTTTTATGTTCATAGAAGCAGTATAACATTATAATAGAATAGGCTGTGAATCCCTATTGTGCATAATTCCCACATTATAATTTCACTAGACACATTATGTTTGGCACTTGAATGATGGTTATTGCTACACTGTGGGAAAACTGAAATGAAAGAGTAATAGAGGCAGCCTTTTTGGAAACTATGTTATTCAGTCAGGTTTGACTTACAAGGTTTTTGACATTCTCTAGTTCTTCTGCCTTCTGTAGACTTTGCAGTTTTTATTTCTTTAGTTTCCCACAATGTCATGGTTTAATCCTAGCCCATAAATTGACATCACAGAATGACTCACTCAATTCCTGTGGGATTGAGGAGAAGTGGGATGGAGAAGAGAATCGGAAGAGTAAAAAATAAGAAAAATTGTGGGTTGAGATAAGAACCATTTAAAAGGTAAATGAAAAGCTGGACATGCAAGCAAAATAAGGAATTCATGTACAAATTCCCATCAGCAGGTCAGCGTTCAGGAAAAATGTCTAGGAAAGCAGGGATCCACCGAAGGTGACAATGTGTGGGTAGAAAAATGCCATTGCTTCAAATCTCAAAATGCCCTGCCCCCCACACCGCCCTACCCCCCACCTTCCTTCTTCTTTCCCCAAATTTATATTCTGAGCATGACATCATATGGTCTGGAATGTCAGTTGGGTCAGCTGCCCCAGCTGTTTCCCCTCATAACTTCTTGTGCAGACTCAATGGAGGGGTGGGATGAGGAACAGAAAAGACTGTGAGACTATATAAGTTCTGCTCAGAAGTAATGAAAACAATTCCATAACACTGTGTTATCAACAACATTTTGATAACAAATGCAAAACACAGCCCGATAGCAGCTAATGTGAGAAGGTAAACTCTACTCCAGCCAAAACCAGAACACACAGAGACAGAAGCATTCTCTGATATTACTTATTTTCGCGGCCTATTTATACATAATTTTGTTTTATTTTGTTTTGTTTTTGCATGAAAAATTGTTTCCTTCAGGCCATCAGAAAATTACCTTCTTTATGGAAGTTCTATTCTATGTCCTTTTGTTAGAATATTAATTTCCTTCTTTCTCCTATGGTAAAAAATTAATTGCTTTTTTCCATTCTTAATAAGTGTTGAAAGCTTGAAGTTCACAGTGTCAATACAAAAAACATTTTACACATTACTCAGGCATATTCATGTTCTATGTTGAAGCCAAGCAAAGCTGGTCTTCAGTTCTAGCCAGACAGAGAAATGAAAATTTTAACAGCTTAAAAGAACCTGAAGAGTGTAAAAAAGTAGTTACATGCAATAGTATATATATATTTAAAAAAAATATATATAGACCAAGAAAGATAGTTCCGTATTCATTTAAAAAATGGAGATGAAATTAAGTTATTTAGAAACTTTAAAAATATCAAAGTGCAGGCTATAAAGAAAGGTAACTTCAGAATGGATATTGGGCTGATAGTGCAGCTCTTCCTGATATTTTTGGGACTGTGGATTCAAACTTACTGAAGTGAAACTAAATCTGATGTCACCATTTGACTGTGTATTCTGGATCATCAAGAAACTGGAAAGTTCACAAACCTACCTTATTGACTACCCATGTTTTTAAGAGGAAAATTATTTTAGTAGATAAGGACTAAAATTAGTGTCAGTCTCTAAAATGAGTTTCATAGAAATATAATATCCTATGAAAGATGTCAATTTCAAAGACACATTTTTGATGCAGAGTTGAGTGATAATACTTGTTTCAGCATGCCTCTTGAAGTGGATCACAACACAGATACCTTGCTTAACACTGTAAATTCCTTTTTTGCTGCTGTATACAGAATTTGAAAACATTCGATAATGACAGATTCATTGTTTACAATTCTCATCTTTCTATTTTTTTGAGAGGAGAGGTGATCCCTGGAGATGATTCAATTTAATTGCTACTCTTATCTATTACTAAATCCATTCCATCCACATTTCCTGACCAGTCATAAACAAAATTGAAGATATGTTGATGGATGCTTGTTTAATGCTTCCCATGGTTAGTGCAGTTCCTTGTTCTGTTCATCCTTAAGAAATAACCTGATATTCTCAAGTGTTAACTTCCTTTTGCTTTGGTTTGTTGAGTAATTGGAAAAAGAATATTCTCACTCTGGCCTCACTCCCTTAAAACTGCCGATATTTTTTTATCTACTGAATTGTTGCAGCATTCTACTATTCTCTAAACACGATTTAATTTTTGCTAAAATATATTAGTTGTTGCTGAATGGAACACAATAACCTCATTTTCCCTCACTTCATCCTGTTACTATTCTGTCCCTATTTGTATGTCTCCTACATACAGGAGGCTAAAAAATAATAGAACTTTTGGGAAAAATACTTGCAGGAGAGTCCTTGGGTTTTCTGCATCAGCTTTCAATCTACTTGTTGTCACTCATGAAATATAAAGCAGTTTAAAAGATAGTAGAGAATTCTTCACAGATATTTTTTCAGTGGGGCATAATTCTCTAAATACTTTTGTGGACTGCAGCTTTGGATCCTACATTTGTAGGAAACTCTTATTACACATTTCTTTGTGTGGTTTTTAACCATATTTGTCTGTTTATGGTGCAGTCTAGAGCATGAAACTTGGCCATATTCTGACTTACTAAAATCTATTTCATTTGTGAAGCAAGAGTAGCAGGTAAACACCTTTTCTCTTCAAAATCTAGCTTTTGAAATGTACTCTTCTTTGGAGTTGTTACTGCTTTTAGTGATGACAAAGAATAAAAGACCATTTCCACCATGTATTAGTTGTGTTGTATATAGTGTTACATTCCTTTTTCCCTTTGTTGGAATAATTGAAATTCATTCTTGTATGTCCTACAGGAAAACATAGCCAGGAATTTATTTTGATTTATTTGGTAATTTTTTAGTAAGCAAAAAAGCTCCAGCATGTGATGTGACATCTTCTGGGGTTTGACTGAACAAATTTCCATAATAAATATTTTCTCTCTTTTCTCTTTGTAGGTCCATGAACTTTCTGTGAAAGTTACCGTGTGCTCTGTTAACAAAATGAAACGACAGATTCAAAACAACAGAGTGAAACATTTTATCAAAAGATTTTTTAAAAGTTACACAACTGATTTTTAATAATAATTACTAGAATTCATTATATGTTTCAGCTCTACTGTTCTTTATATATTGGATTGCTTTGTATTCTAGTTTGGATATTTTTCTGATGCTCATGATAATGTATATTCTTTAACTTCACAGAAAATTTATTTTTTAAGTACTGTAAGACAAGCAAAAATTCGGTGATGCAATTTAGTGTTTGTTGTTTCTTTTTAAACAAGGAAATGGCTACCATTTTTGCTATGTGAGAAAATACAATTTTGCTGAAACATCTTACAGCTGGGAAAAGGGAAATGTAAACTATGACTTGCTAGTTTATCAATATTTTTTTCTTCTTCTATGAAGACTGTATGGGTATTCTAAATACAGTTTGTCACATTTCTTATCAACTCTCTTGGGCTTTGGGTGCAATATTATTGACCAGATAGCATCAAATGTTCTTATTTTATTCTGACTGGTTAACAGTTTTAGAGGGCACCCTAATACCTTATGGCAATTATAGTATCTAAAACTGAAAAAACTTCTGTTTCATTAAAGTGATCAGGTCAAAAGTAATTTTAGTTCAAGGGCAATAAAAAAGTGACATGGAAAAAGATAAATAAAACATAGAGACACAAACGTCATAAAAAACATAACTATGACTAAAACTCCTCAATCCCTTCAGCCACTAACTGATGTACCATTAAGAAGCTAGAAGCAAAGGTTTTTTTTTCATTTTCATTTTTTTTCATTTTTAGGTAAACAAAATCTTAAATTCACATCAGAAATACATTTTATTTGTATTTTTGCTAAGAGCATCTCAAAAACATGATACTAAGATGCCAAAGAAGTTACCACTTTAACTCCTAAACCATATCACCCAGAAACAGAGTTTTAAAACAAATCTTGTTGCTTATTATCCATACTATTATTATTCTCTCTTAGGGGGAGGGTCTCACTTGAGGGTCTGCTTTATATAAAATATTTAATTCAAAGTTGTTATATTGCTCGCAGCTAGGAGAAACATTCTCTATTACAATTATTTTGGAATACAAGAAGTGGCAATGTTACTGGAGAAATTGTACCAATTTCCCTTGGAGGAAAGCAATGTCAGAGAGCTATAGTGTCGGACAACCAATTTTTTTTGCACAGTGGGGTTGCTATCAGCAGTCACTGTCTTTTTATAAGAGTGCAAAGGACTGCAAAGGTAGCTAAAACTCACTATCATTCTTACAATATTTAGCTCAACAGGGGTGGAGAGAAGTTCAGAGGCTCTGCTCAAGACTGTGTGGGGCCATGTAGAGGTCATGTCAAAGTTATTCAGAATATAATCTCTGGGCAAAACCCTGCCTTGATCTGTCAGAGGATTTGACCCAAATAGAGCTCCAGAGGGACTATGGTATTGCACATCTTGATTTCCTGGTGCTGGGCAGCCTCACACAAGAAGGATGTGCTCTGACCACACTGCTGAATTGTCATGAAGGGTAGTTGAAAGAAGAGATGGACAGATCATATACTAACTATAGGAGGACTAAAAAAAAATTATGGGGTCATTGCAGAGGATGTGCTGAGCACAGGTTCTGAGTCTGTGGTATAAGGGAGGAGGCATCCACAAAATATTTTTTCCAAAGACAGCAGTGGATTGAGACTCCCAAAGTAGAGTGTTTTGAAACTTGAGACTTTTAGGAGCATGAAGGATCCTTTTCTAGTCGCAGCTCTATGCTTCAGCACACATATAGTTCAACAGAAATTGATGGGTTTAGACAAGACCTGTAACATCAGGCATCAGAGTCAGAAAAGGCTCTACCAAGTGACTGCAAAAAGAGAAAAATCCAGATGAAATTCACTGGGGCCCTCCTCCAAGAGCAAAGCAAACCAGACACCAGCCTGTCTTACGTGTTTTGGGAGGTCAGAAGCTTGTGAGGAGCTCAGACCTAGGATGCTCCAGGACAATGCAAGATCTGTCTGGCTCTTGAAGAATTACCTCTTCTTGCTTAGCTGTGATGTGCACCAATTGCACTGTCAGAGAAGACATGAGGGGTTATCACGGGTGATTTCATAACTTTTGGACTAGAGAGTGGCAGCTCTGGTGATATGTCAATAATGTTATGACAGGGGAAAGAAGTAACTAATTTGTCCAGTGGATTAATTCATTCTGCACAGGTCCTGTTTCAAACTGGACTTTGGCTTTTATACAGGACTCTGAGTCCAACAAAGATTGTTGGGCAAGGACCAATGCATCTGACAAGGTGGAGCATAAGTATATTTAGGCTTGTTAACCTAGTTACACTGAGGAATGCTTCTCATAACCTAAGTGCAATGAAGGCATGGCAGGCAGTGGGGAAGTTAAGTAATGTGCACCTGTCATGAACTGACTGATACAAGATGGAATTCACTTCACCTAACTAGTGATATAAAGAACATAGGTATCTCCTAAGCTGGTCCCTCTAGTGTCTGGTTTTCAAATTTCCTTATTTCTGTCTAGATTAAAACTTGGTTAGGCTGAAATCTAATAAATCACATGCATTTCTGTTAGATAGTCAATATTCTTTAATGTTACTTATTTGGGAGCTGTCCATCCAAGCTATTTCCTTGTCTACAGAGGCATATTCACCTTGTCAATGGGCTAACTTTTAAATGAGGTTAGCTAAATAGGTTATGTTTCTCTTCACTTATAAGAAACATAATCTGAATTATTATTTTAACTGTAGACTTGTATCTTGAAGATAAACAGACTATAATTAGCTGAGTCTCACCAACATTTTTCCCCTAATTTCACAATCAGTAAGTGACACAAAAAATGGATGCAGCAGTCAGTCCAGTGAAGTCCACTGCAAGTAATAGAAGAAAACTAAATAAAAACAAATCATTGCCCATCAGCTGAGCAAAGGAGAAAGGTTGCTAGACAAATAAAAAGGTGATGAGGCATGACCTCTTTAGTATCTAGTTATAAAAATCCTCTTATTTATAAATATAGGAGGGAAAAATTCTGAAGCATATAAATTTGAGGCATTTTGTTTTGTTTTAGTTTTCTTGTTAATGCACGAAAAGCAGAACAAATAAGTGCAGACATTTGTATGTGAAGACATTTCTGTTACACATATTACTCTGAAATATAATGCTAGTGTTCAAATATGAATATATTCTCAAGGAAAAACTCTCAGAAAAAGCAAATGAAAATGCAAATATGAGCCCATGCAGTGGAGAGGATCAACAAAATTGAGACTGAACCCTTATTACGAACATTGATTTTCTGTGAGATAAAAGTGCTAAGTGAGATATTTTTATCTTTCTGAAAGCCCTAATTTTCTGTAGTACCTGAGCAGATGGTGTGGTAACAGCATAACCAAAAAAAAATCAAATGAAATGTTTATTGATGAGAAACAAAAAGTAAATCTGCTTTTCAAAGTAAGAGATCATACCTCCTCTCCTTTTCTTTGCCAAGGAAAAATGTTAAAACCTAAGACTTAAAATGCATTTAAAGTAAGTAAATTCCTCTCTCATCACTCCTGTGATTTTAGTGAAAAAATTTGAATCAAATTACTTTGCTCTCAGGGGAAAAAAATGGCTCTTTTTTTTTCCAAAAGCATGTGTGATTTACATATCTCACTTCAATATATGGGATGTTCTGCTCTCAGGTGATAGAGATAAATGTATTTCATTATCCTCAAAAAAAACCCCTTTCATCCTGGAAGAAAAAGTGTAGGGAGTTCAAGAATCTTTAAATCACTTCTCTGCTTTTCCAAGTGCAAAAGTTTCTATATTTAAGTGCTTTCAATATTTTTTCCTGATATTTCAGATATGCATGTGATAATCCTTTACTATCAGTCTGTATTACATAAGAAGAACTCTCTTTAGGATACCTAGCTACCAAGAGAAAAAGAAAAAGGTATATCTGCAAATATAGATATTTTCCCTAAAAGTAGATCTCAGAAGATTCAATACTTATTCTGAATATTCATAAGCATTGGCATTCAAAACAAGTAAGTTCTCATCACCTGTATCTTCTCAGGACATTAAAGGAACAGCAGCAGGGAGATCTGTCCCTAGAGCAGGTAGCAGTGCAGCTCACTCACTCAAACCCACCTACACACCTCCATTTCACTGTGCTGTAACTCTCTCTGGGTCACAACCCTCTGTTAAAAAGATGTCAGAGCTGCACTCTCTGCCAAGACCTCTGCTCAAAACTAGTTCAAGGTAGAAGACCAAAGAATTCTGTAAAGACAGAAAAAGAAAAAAGTCTCTTTCAAGTTGCACTGGAGGTAGAAATGAAGCTTCCTGTACCTGCAGGCCATCGTCAGAACATCTGCCACCTCTGTCCCAGAGGGCACCTGGGAAGCACGGCCAGCTGTGGAGTCAGTGCAAGACACACAGAGCACTCCTTCAGGCAGGTGACAAGCTGGGAACATGCGGCAGGAGGAAAATGGAAGGGAATGGAAAGTGTTGGCGTAATTGCAGTTGAATGAATGTTCCTATTAATCCTAGACATTGCGAGTCCTCCATTTTTTTCCTATATTTCTTTTCCATGCAAAGGTACTCCCATATGTGAATTTATATGGCCTTCTGTGAATGCATATTCTCGCATAATTCAATTTTATGAGCATTTGGAGGCAATGAAGACTAAAGTAATCAGATGAGTTGAAAATATAAAGAACATTTTAGAGAATATTCAATTATAAATATATGTTTATTGAACCACTAATTTTTGTGCTGACACCTGTTTCAGTTTAACTAAAAACTTTGCTGGCAATATTTGCTTGAAAACATAGCAGGTATTCAATATTATTGTCTTTAAAATAAAAACCTGTGCAGAGTCTGAAATACCTTTTCTGTTATTACTTTCTTCTATTTTTTTTTAAATCTTGGAAAGAAATTATACATTTGGCACTTTCGTGACTATTGTTGCTACTTCTTGTGCTCTGAACTCTTAAAAATACTTTGCCTAACAGTCAACAATGATCACAGTCATATTGTAAACAAATTTGGAGAAACTCTTTGCTATAGTCCCTGAAAGCAGGATGATTGATTAAAATATTTTTACTTTGAACTTTTGTAAAGACGTTAGCATTTGCAAACCATGTCTGTTGTTTAGAGAAACATCTTTTAGCAGCTATTTTTCTTAAGATTGTTAGTTGTTTTTAATCCTCTTCTTTTTCCTTTTTAATTAATTTATTTAATTCATCTGGTTTTGATTATTCATTTGCACACATTTATAAAGTATCTGCAATTATGCAATTACATGCCCATATAATTTCACGGCTGAATTATGCAGCCCAGGTTATTTTTCATTCCAGGAAAAATCTGCACAGAACCTCTTGGTTCTTTTCCTCTCTTACAGAGAAAACATGTAGACTAAACTCAGTCTGTTTTGATTTATGTAAAGAAAGAGTCTCATAAAACAGGCCTAATTAATCACAGAGTTTATTCTTGTTGCTATATCTTTTAAACAGTGGCTTTATGATTCCTTGGATTTGTGGAGGTGTTTCAAATGGAACAATCCAAACTTAAATGACACAAAAACCTTTGCAAACATTTTTCACAGATTGGTGTAGCCTTTAAATGCAGACCCAAGCGCCCTCCCCATGCCGCGGGCCTCAGCAGTCCCGCCCGCCCCTGGCGCCTGCTGGTGAGGCGTGGCTCGGAGCTGCCTGTGGTTCAGGGTGGCTCAGGGCTGCCTTGGCGCGGCCACAGCTCGCATTTCCAGATTGGCTTGGGCTGGCCACCGGCTCCCTCCCTCCCGGAGCGGCAGTGCAGCGGCGAGGTCCGCCACTCCCCTCGCTCCCAGCATGATGGCAGAATCTGCCGCTCCCCTCCTTCCCAGTGGGGCGGCACGGCAGCGCAGTAGCTGGGTCCGCCACTCCCCTTGCTCCCAGGGCGGCAGCAGGGTCTGCCGGGGTTCGCTGCTCCCCTCCCTCTCAGCACAGCAGTGGGGGCTGCCACTCCGCTCCTTCCCGGTGCGGCAGCAGGGGCTGCGGCTCCCCTCCTTCCTCACGTGGCAATAGGGGTCACTGCTCCCCTTGCTCCCGGGGCGGCAGCACGGGCCACCTGCCTCCTTCCCCACATGCTGCACCTGCCAGACTGGAGCTGCCCGCTCCCCTCGCCCCCCTCGTGGCTTGGTACTCCCACGGCACCACTCCCCCATTGCGGCTTGCACTTCCGGGTTGGAAAATTTCGCAACTTTGTCCATTATATAAGGTGCACTGGACTATAAGGCGCACTTCCAGGTTCGGGGGAAAATTTTATTCGAAAGGGTGCGCCTTATAGTCATGAAATTATTGTAATCTACACCTGAGGTTCATAGTAGAGAGCTGAAAAATATGAAAATTTACTGTGCCAGTGTTCAAGTCTGAAGGGAGAAGACAGGAAGGGAGAATTTAACCTCAAAACATTTTATTTGAAATTTGTTTGTAGCAATTCTCTTTCATAGATCTGCAAATGTTAAGGAAAAGACTTACTATCTTGATCTCCTCAAATGTGAATATGAAAAACATTAACAACTGCCTTACACCATCACAAATTTCAATGGCAGAGATGGCCATTATGAACACAGCTCCAGCACTTTCTTTTCAAGTTCGTATCAAACATAGCATTTATCTGAAAGGCTTAAGGAAATCATTATATGTTTAAGACAGCTCATTTAAAAGACTGCAGACACTGGTTAGTCCATTGCCTCCTGTGGAAGTTTTCCCAGTGTTTAATTGCCGTCACAGCTAGGAAAATACACCTTATTTCAAGATTGATTTTTCTTCTCATTTCCACTTCCAGTCACTTAATCTAGTTTTGCTGATGTCAGCAATGTTCTACCACGCTGGTGTAACATCACTGTGTATGAAGAGAAAGCAATTCTCAATGTTATCTTTAGTCTAGGAATATTTTAGGTATTTAGACTCCACAATGTAAAGCTTTTTTCCTGACTTTGAATGATTTGCTTAATTAATATCTAATATCACAAAATGCTCTCTGCCATCTGCATGATGGTTTCACTGTTAGCCTTGACATGGGATACAAATATCAAAAAAAGGAGAGTGCATTTCTCCATAGAGAAATTCTAAATGGAGAAACATTTAACTGATAAGAAGCATTAATTCCTGCCTATTTTGTACTGGTTAGTCTGAATAGACCTCAGAAGAGTCCTTTTGTCCCTGACTATACAGTGTAATGTGAACATATGTATGATCTTTTGATAAATGGTAGCAAAAGCTAATTCTTGATTGCAAAGTAGAAGTTTCTATAATTAATCAGTCCTTGATTTGATCAAATACTTTGAATAACCTGTCTTGCAACTAGTCAGACAACATTAAATGAAGAAAAAAAAAAGAAAAATCCCCATTATTCAATATATTTATATGGCTGTTTTCCCTTCTTTGTTATTTAATGAAATTTTAGATTTTCCTTATATTTATTCATTGAAATATTGAGATGTCTAGGAAGAAGGTTGAGGAAATAGATATTTATTCTAAACTGCTGTCACTGAGATTCAATGATTCCTGTCACAGTGACAGTTTGTTTCCTTCCTAGAGTGACATGTTCAGAAAGTGAGGTGAGATTTTTACTGTCATTACATAATAGAAATCTGACAGGAAGACTGTTTTTTTGGAAAGAAATTGGTCTTTTCTGCCCAAGTTCTATTGCAAGCAATTAAATAACAAGAACTTATGCATCTGTTGCGAGCAAAAGTTATGTTCCTTCATTCCAATCTGCAGTTGCAGTAGGAGGGAAAGTTCTGTTCTTGTCCTTTCAAGAACAAAATCAAAGCGATTAACATATTTAAATGATTTATGCTCAATTTAATTATACATAATTTCAAATTACCATAGAAAGTTCAAAGGAATCATTCTTTTCTAAAATATGTTTTTTTTTCCTTTTTTTTTCCAATACTACTTTTGTCTAATGATAGCAGGCTCACATAACAAAAAGCTGTTTTTCCACCCATTTAAATATGTTGACACAACTTACCTAAGATGGAATTTTGAGAGATTTCTGAATTAAGAGCTCTAGTTTTAATAAAAGCTGTAAAGACCTGAAAGTTAAAATTGTTATCATCCATAAACCAGATTATAATATGCATAGACCAAGTAGTCTGCTTAGTAATGCCTCAGCAAGGGTGTCAGTCCACCCATATAAAAGACATGTTCACTATCCTGTATATTCTAATTCAAGCACTGTAGTTTGTCAAGATACTCTTGCTCTAGAGCATTTGATACTGAATTAAAAGTGTGATAACCATTACTGCTGGACTACTAAACATTCTCCAACATTTAAGAGTATTTTGAAAATGGTGTTCACATTTTCATTTGACTATGGAGAAAGACTTGGAAGCATAAAGTAGACCCGTCATTTGAAAGAACAGCTATTTCTTTTCACTGAAAACATTTCAGAAGGGATTGTTGACATTGCTTGTGCTGTTTGCTCTTCTTTTACTATTTACTTAGTGTGTAGAGGAGAGCTTGATAGTATTGAAGAAGTGGCAAATTCGTCCTCCCCTTACGATTAACTGAATGTGCTAAGAAAGAGAAATTTCCATGTAGAAGAGTATTTTAGACAAAGAAAAAATTAATCCCTAATTGAACATGTAGGTTGAGCAGAGATGTTTCTGTGAAAAGCAGGCTGACGGCAGAACCTGGGGAGACAGACTTTTAGGTAGCATAAGGGAAGAATTTGTACAGAGGAATAGGTAAAATTATTAGAAAGCATTTTGGTTTTGATATATCTTATTGTTAACTTTGACGCCTCTCTCCACAAAGAATCAAATGCTTGAATTAATATTCCAGTAACAGTTGATTCCTACATATTTACCTTTGTAACTTTGGTAATCCTTCAAGGAACAGGTTTGGACAGATTCAAAGAGAGGTCTAGTTTGATGTTCTCTCAGAGAAAGTGATAATAACTGTTATCAAAAGATTCCTTATTCCATAGTAACAAAATTATATTTTATTTCTGTTGGGTTTTGCTGTGTTACTCTAGAGCTCTTCATGGTCATAACTTCTTCAGTACATTTTATTTTTTTTTAATTTTTGCCTGTTTCTTTTCTAATCTTCAATTTATTTTTCTCAGAATTTGGGCAGTCAATATTCCCTGAAAATTGTTTATTTGTGTAAGATCAGTGAATTGCCCCAAAGACTATCAAATAAGTGTATTCTGAAATATCCAGTTCTCAAAATATTTGAACTAGTATGTGCTTTTTCTGGTGTTAAATAAAGGTCATAAATAAGAAAAGAATTAAATTACCTTTTCACACTATTTTATTATTGTTGGAAATTCACCTGCAAATAAGAATAAAGATTCTTCTTAGCTAAATGCATTTGCATGACATTTTAATGCATAAAATTTTTGTTGTAACTGTCCAACAATGTGTTGTGGCATGCTTTTGAATATAAGTTGCCTATAAATATACACAGCCTTGTACTTTACATTAAAAGTTTTTGTGTATTTGAGTCTGCAGACAATCTCTTTTTCATCTTTAAAAATGATTTAATTTAGCACAAGATACAGTTTTGGTGGCTGTTCTCCTGTTCAAGTCTAGATGCGGTGAAACAGATCTTCTTTGTATAAATTAGCACATTTTCTTGAAAAGCCATTATTTGCTAATGTGCAGTAGAAAGTAATTTGTGTTTTCACATCACTGAAAACAAATTTTTAGTGTAGAATTTAGGGAACACTTCAAGAAGATATATTTTTAATGTCTGCATGAGGATGCTTTTGAGGACATTGCTTACACCCATTATAAAAGTGTTTTTGTGACTAAAAATCTTAGAGATATTTTATTGCCCTCATAAAAATATATTGATCAAAATACTTGAATCTTAGTATTAATAGTTTTAATAGAAGCTACTTAGATGTATTAGCATATATAGTTATAGACTCCTTTAATGTTGTCTTAAAAAAGATAAAACTGTAATCAGTAAAATACTGGGCTCTTGAAAGACTCCCAATGAAAGGAAATGCTCAGTTATAGAGTAAATATTATAATTTTTCTTCCACACTGTATATATCTATGGAGACAAAAAGAATAGATGAACTTGAATATGATATAGTATATTGCACCTGAATATTGCACAAGCTGTCATTCTTAGGCATAAGGATGTAAAGCAAGTATGATTTCAACCTCAACTTCATTTTTGCCCCTTTTATGGATTTAAGCTTGGCCATGAATGGCCTTTTTGTGATTTAATTTCTTCCAAAAATATATTTAATTGCTTACTATGTCATATAATGTTCAATAAAGCAAAGCAATGAAGCAAAAAAGTAGCAGGACCTCTTAAAAAGGCTAGAATGAAACTCTTATGAAGACAAGAGTGACTAATGCCTTGGTGCTAATAACAGTGGTATAGCAAGAGCATATAAACAGTGTGAAACCTCATTAAGCTCAATTAAGATGTGGGTTTAGAATGTTTCTGGTCAGAGAGATGAGTAAAAAAAAAATGTAGTTTTATTAGTCTCCACTGTCAACCTTTGCTGCTCAGTGGGGAGTATTGTCATAAGATTTGGCTACCAAATAATATACGATGAATGTTGGTTCTCTTTCAAGATTTAAAGAGAAATAGACATTCTATATATAGTTTACAAGAAAAATGTGGTTTTATGTTTGTACACCTTTACCAAAAAATGCTATTAATATTAATGTTTGCAATGAAGAAAAAATTAAAAAAAAAAAAAAAAAAGGAAATATTTACAGGTATTTTAAGATCATTCCAGCAGAAATTAGGGATTTTGCTTGTTCTGTGACCTAATAATTTCTGTACCCTCATATATGAAAATACACTTCTAAAGCTGCATTTCTCTGTCAGTCTCTGCAAATTATATACTTAGTTCAAAATTATTGCACAAATAATAAATTACAATTATTATAATTCTTTTATTTAGTAACTGGATGGCTCAGTTTCCCTGAGTGAATTAGGCATATGCTAAAACATTAAGGACTGCTTTTATTAACAGTACATTAATGTGCATTAAACATCTATTTCCTTATTTAGTAAATGTGATGGGACACTGAGAAAAAGGGGCAATGGTCAAGGGAGACGGATGTGTCTTCCGATAAAAGTTAATAAGAACACTGATTGCAATAAAATAAAGGTAATAAATCAAGAATATATGTCCCCATCTTGGCAAGTCATAAGCATATGTTTAATTTTAAATTAGTAATTCCACTGATTTTAGCAAATTTAGATTACAACCTCTTTTTTTGCCCCTTCCTCATTCTTCTAAGAGCCGGCAAAGAGCAGTTCTAAATCCACTTTCTGAAACTAATCCTACATTTTGACAACAGCAGCAGTGATTTGCTGTCTTTGAGACAACTAGTCCAAATGCTGTAATAATGTCATATATAGTGCAGAAAAAGCCAGTGTTGTTCTGAGCTCCAGCAGTAATTTTGCAGGTATTGGCATTTTACCAGCTCCTAGAGACTCAATGTTCTCATTTTCCAAAAGTGTGTTAAAGGTTTTGGTATCTGAATGTGCCTGGTATACCTGCTGGGACACACCTCAGCTTTCAGCCGATCTCTGTGCTTTACATTTAGCTCTGCTTAAACTACAGCGCACAAACTTATGGACTTGGCCTGGTTAGATTGCACATATTACATCAATATGAATAAAGAAACTAGCCAAGTAGTCAATTAGTACTTAATGGCAATTCTTTTGTTGAAATATTTTTAAATAATGCTTAGTCCTGATGTGTTCTAGCTCTAAATTCATTTTAACGAGATATAACGTAGTTTTTGAAACAGAACTAAAGAAAAATATATTTTTATTTTTTGCCTCTAGCTAAAAAATATTCTTATGTTTCTGTGCAAGCAATGAATGACTAGTACTAGAAACTTCAAGCCTTTATTCAGAGCGTTTTCCATTATTCAGAGGAGATCAGAGTACGAAGTATGATTTTTCTATATTGACATTAAATGTCTCTTGAGTCAAGAATGACAGTGAGAAACAACACTAATGCATAAAGGATAAGACTTAACAGTTACTTTTTTCTTTATTAATAATGGCCTTTTTTTTAATCTTCCCAAAGTATTAAGGATCAATAATTTTAAAAAGGGCAAATGTTTCTATTTGGCATTCAACCAGCCTGTCTGAGACCAACTAACTTTCAGAACTGTAGAAGTCTGTAAAGATATGTAAATATTTATGTATCAACATATTAAAAATGCATGCATCCATATTTAAAAACACTCATGCACAAATTTTGAAAAACAACAAAACCAATAGTTTTATCCAGTTTCTGAATCTCCACCAAACATGTCTAGGAGCTCAGAAAACAGTCTTAGGATATGAAAACTACCTGAGGAACTATCAGATTTTAAAAAGTGGTGAACATCAATATGAGGTTTTTGCATAGCTTGGTGGTTGTTGAGTCAGTGTCACCATTAGTTGGAGTACTGAAATCTAATATTTACACTGTGCCCACAGCCAGCCATGCTAACATCAAGCTGAGCTCATACCTACAGTTCGGAAGACTGGAGTCTAACTATAAGTCTTCTGATCTCTCTCTGACAGTGTATTTCAGTATTATATGTTCTTCCTACTTTGTACCTGTACATCTCATGAGTAAAAAGTCTGGATTTATTTCTGAGAGAATTATTATATAGATGACTCTTTTTAGATGTTGCTTAGGGTTACAATTTAGTTTGTAGCACTTTCCCATCAGTATTCAAATTGTTATTTTTATGTATGCTTCTTCATTTTTAACAAATATTTCTGAAGAAAATAATATTAAAATCCTTTAGAATTTTTGCTGTCAACCTTAGAGCTGCCTTCTCACGGCATTAACTATATTAAAAAAAAAAAGAAAGAATTTAACTTTTGCCTTAAAGTGCTCCAGCTTCAACATTGATCATTGAAGCCAGAGTGCAGGAAAAAGAACCCCTTCTGATCAAGGGCGAAAAAAAAAAGAATCCAATCTTTGCACTTCCACTCTGTGTGAAATGTGGGTGGAAACAAGACAATGGAAAATAGAGGTTTGGTCTTGCAGAGGTCTAAAAAGCTTCTAAAGGTGCTAACTATGGCCCTTTGGCCATTCAATACAATGAATTTAAGAGAGGTCCTATAAAAGGATTCTTGGCTGAAAGTACTGCACTTGTAAAGGTTACTGGCAAGACAACTCAAGATAATGAATTTTTTTATTACATCTGTTCCAAAATAGCCTGTATTTGATCTCTGTTATTTTCAGAGCCCCATGAGCTGCACAAATCTGTGCCCAGGGTATTCCATTCACAATGAATCCTCCAGACAAAAAACAGCACTGTAAAAATTAAATTTCCTGGGTTCTTTTGTTTTTCCTATCAATTTTTTCCCTGCTTTTTGAGAAAACCTCTTAAGTAGGAGCACTAAACAATAGCAAATTTTCTCCCCTCTCACACAGAATCTCAGATATCACTGCAAAGAAGTGTTTGGTTCTTGCCTTGTCATCACAAATAGAATCTGGCTGAATGCCTACATAGTCAATGCAAATATTTTCAAAACTTCTTTGTGAACTGTGTCAGCATCTTAATGTTTAATAATGAGATCAAAACATGAGAAGTAATGCTAGTATCATAAACAATGTCACTGATGATTGATTTGCAGATCTTGTATTTGTCTCATCATCACAAGCAAGCCCCATATGCTTTTCTAATTCCCCCACTCTTCACCAATGTGTAGGGTCATAGGGTTACTCACTCTCAAAATTTCTGCAGTATTATTGATTTGTTTTTATTTTCCTATGTGAATATAATACTTGGTAGGAACACCAACAACCTTCTTCTCCTTAGTTATAAGTTTAACATGTAATGATGTGTATCCATAGCTAGGATTTTTTAATCCATGTAGTGGATATAATTTATGATTTATCATTTATCATTTATTGTAAATATTAAATTATTGTTGTTTCACAACACAAATTGGTAGAGTTTGTCGGGTTTTATTTTCTTTTCTTTAAGCAATGTCTGTATTTGTTTAAAAGCAAGAAACAGCACTCCTGTAGTGTTATAGAAGAGATTTGCATTTTTTGTTTTGTTTTTATTTTGATCTTTTTGTTCTTCTTTTTTCAGAGAAGCAGCCTTTAGACCACAGTTTACAATCAGTGAACATATATATTAGCACCAATTAGACCCAGCTAATTATCTTGTCACAGAGGAAAAGGTTAGAATTAAGTTTCTTCATTGGACACCTGCTGTGTAGATAATTAAGTATCTCTATGGTTTCTTTCATTACTGCATTCAATAATAGCTAAATACCAGGGAAAGTAGCCATAATCAGGCATTATTTGAGGAGATAAGAGGCAGAGAGAAAAGATAGAGAAAAAACAATATATTCAAAAGGAGTTACTAGGGCCTAGATTTTCATCTTAAATGCAAATTGTCTAAGGTACAGGTAGGAGCACCTTCAAACATGGAAATAAGAACATTGTCTAAAGGTGCCTTGGGTTACACTGTGGGAGATTTTTTTGTCATACTCTATCCCTCTGTCTTTTCATAATAATTAATCCAGTGGAAAAGTCAGTATCATTGTCCATACTCTTGTGCTGTCCTTACAAAACTTCATGCCTGTGTTTAGATCACTAGTTTCTAATTAAGATTCCCATTTTCCCTGAAGAACTGAACTGAGATGAAATTTGCTATAAAATATAATTTATCATCTATTATAGACTTTTTCCAATCCCATGGTCATCTAATATGTATAGACTTTAAATTCTTCAGGAAAACACTAATCTGCTATATCTACATTCAGCTACCCAAAATTATGCAGGTGTCACTACTTATAAGGTTCTTGAGATAGCCAGAAGTTCTTGCATATTTCTAGAAAGTGAATAATCATATGCTAACCCAAGCCTGAAAGTCAAATAAATGAGGTCTTTTTCTGACATTTTTTCCAAGATATCATCATCTTTTCTTTCCCTCAGTAATCAAAACATCTGTGATTGCTTGCTGTATACCTAAAAATTATGTTGAGGTCAAGTTTCTAAAATATGTGTACTGAACCTTACATAGCACAGTGAGAACAATGTAGCACCATTCTAAGTTGATATTTTAGTCTCCAATATTAATATATATGAATAATTATATTAATAATTCACCAAAATCACTAGAGGAAATATTTTCAGGTAACACTAATGCCACCTGGTAGCTTCAAATTGGATTCTGCTGATTTTACTTCCTCATTATTATAGCTATTTTCTTAAAATGAGGATAAAATCATAGAATATTTGAGGCTGGAAAATACCTTTATGGTTATTGCATCCAAATGTAAACCCAGCATTGCCTAGCCAACCACTAAACCAAATCTCTCAGCACCACATATACATGTCTCTTAAATACCTCCAGAGATGATGACTCAACCACAGCCTTGGGTAGCCTGTTACAATGCTTGACAAACCTTTCCATTAAGCAATTTCTCCTCATGTATGATCTAAAACTCTTCTGAAGCATCAGACAGGGTAATTTCCCCCTGTCCATTGCTTTCTATTTGGGAAAAGAGGCAGACCCCCACATGACTACAAGCTCTTTTTGGGTTGTTGGAGTGTGTTAAGGTCCCTGAGCCTCCTTTTCCTCACACTAAAGAATGTCATCTGCCTTAGCTGCTCCTCACAGGACTTGTGCTCCAGACCTTTCACCAGATGCTTTTCTTTCAAGGACCTTCAGCACCTCAATGTCTTTTTTGTGGAAAACCAAAAATGGGATTCAAGATGTGGTCTCACCAGTCCAAGCTGAGTAAAGAGTTAAGGAAAAATCTTCAAGTCTCAGAATACAAGTGAATGCAAGATAAATTAATTGCACTACTACAAATACAAGTCACCATAGTTCAGTTCTACAATAAAAGAAAAAAAAAATCCCTCTCATATTTTTTATTATCAGTCCATTATAATGATTTAAAATGAATACAAAGTAGTGACCTTCGGAATTTTTCATTCTTAGTTAAGGATAACTTTGCATAATGCTTTAAAAAAATCACAACCCAACATAATCTCATTAGATTTGTAGTCAGAAGCAATTGCTTAAAAAGATTAAATATAGCCTGAAGCTACTGTGTGATATAAATGCCATTGAAGGCAGGCAATAACTAAGGTCAAAACTTTCAAATGTTAGTTTCTAGGACTGATGTCTATAAAATTTTTGCATCCAAAAGGAAGTTATTTGTTTTTCAGTACTGCTCCACTAATTTTCAAAATTCAAAATAAAGGGAAATTGCCAGCTAAGATGGTTACTTTTCGGTTTCTTTTCTATTCAGAGTGCATTGTTTTAGTGTCTCCTTTTTGCAAAAAAATCATAATACAGCCTGATTTTTACATACAATGTGAATTAGACTCAAAAAATGGGGCACCAATTTAACATCTTATCATCCATATTTAATGGTGAGCACCACAACTATTTGTTAAAATTGCACTTCATTGAGTTTGATAATCACTGTTACATATGAGAGTCCCAATTATATTCTTGCTATCAGTCTTGCTATCCACAAAGTCTAACAAATTTTTAAAGTAAAAAATACACGTAATTAGCCTAATCTTCCTGAAATGGTAACTGGTCTGGAATCATGCAGAGAAACCTGAATTTCTTCAGAATTAAATATGTCTGTTTATGAAAGCCCCATGGACATGCAGTGAAGTGGTTTAAAGAAAATGATAATTTGTCTGAAACAGTTCCTTTAGGATACAACATCATCTGATGTTTTCATACTCCAATAGATATTAATGTGCCTGTATGTAACACCTACTTTTAAAAAGAATCTTGCTCTTCTACAGAAGCCATAGGAATCTACATTGAAGCTTAGGAAGCAGTAAAGCAAAACAGTCCAGATGACATGATTTTTAAGCCTACAGTACATCTGACACTTCAATTCTACAAGTGGTTTAAATTTTGACTAGTTTTTACACTGAATTATTTCAGGTTGTTCTCAGAAACAGTGCTCCTGAGATTGACAAATATATAGATACTGGATCAAAATATGTGAGTCAGAGTTGACCCTCTGCTTCTCCCCCAAGACAAACAACTCTTGAGGAATGCTCTAGATCATGTATAAAGTGTGATAGCACTATTTCAGGTACTCTCAGCTCAGCTACAGCACTCCTATGAGATTCAGGCTTTGCCCTGTGAAAAGTGAGTAAGAGACATACATTATATATAGCTGAAAGCCTTGAGTGAAATTAATAAGCATCATAACAATGTCACTAAAGGGGCAGGCAGTTGCAAATAATTACTCTATCCAGTGGAATATAGCTATAGGACAAAAGAACTAACCTTCATTGTTTTTAAGTCTTCTAAAATATATTGTCAGAAATAAAAATAAATGCAGAAAATCTTGGTAGAGTTCATAGCTACTCTATACTTTTAACCTCAGTTCTAATTTTGTCTTGTTCCAACAGACTGTGTTCACAGTCTTGACCACACACTGAGCTTCTATTTTCCTGTAAATCTGTAATTTGGGGTTTGTGTTTGGGGGTTGTTTGGGTATTTTCCTTAGTAAACAGGTGATGCAGGTAACCTAATAACATTTTCTTTCTTTAAACAATATCTGCAGTGAAACCATGCCAATTTTCAAACATTGATATATGAACCAGTGAAAGGAATTTCAAAGAACGAAGATATAGGTTTTCCCTGATTAATTACTGTTGACTGATTCTATCAATAGGTATGATCAGCCCTTTTGGTAGATCACTAAAAGTCTTTTAAAATGAAAAGAAATCATTCTGCTACATGTTGAGGGTTGTTATCAGTTCCTACAAGAACAAAGACTCTCAGACTGCTTCCACTTTGAAATAAAGCTAAAAGGATAAAAGTCCAAATCTTATGTTTCAATTAGTGAAGACAAACATGTTTCCTGGGGAGAAATATAATCAATCTTCTACTGACTAATGAAAAAGGAGGAAAAATAATACAAATTTGCAGCACAACAGCTATTATAGGACACCATATCTGTAATCATTTTTAGTTACCTGCATAACATTCTGAAAATGGATTATTAATAAAAATTTTCCAAACTGTTTGGAATTATATCAATTTTATTTGGGTCTCTGGAAATTTCTTTATCAATGCGCCAGTGAAATAAAAATTGTACATTTAACTTCTGTTTTTTATTATGCAAAGCATGTTTTGTCATCTTAGTAAACACATCCAAAAGGTTTCTAGACAGCAGTTAACCCACTCCCCAAATTATGATTCAGAGTTTTCCTGCATATGCTAATCAAGTTGAAATAAAAAAGCCCATAATAATTTTTTTCAGACAGCCTCGCCATACCAGTGGATACTAATTAGATTGCCTTACCAGTATTTCCAATAATTTTTCCCAATCACTAATTGAATTTTTTTATGTCCCTGAATAGGAGAGAATTTTAACTCAGATATCCTTCTTCTTCCTTTTGAAGACTGAGTACATATATGGTCTTGTAAAACAAAAACTTAACAGTGTAAAGGATGAAGAACATTCTAATTTGATAAGCAATGACCTGACAAACTTAAATTCTATCCTAGATCAACAAAAATAGGGCCTTTCATGAGTTTTAGAAGAAGAATGTTCTGGATTACTTCCTGATCTGCACTTAAAATCTTTCACTTATTTGAAATAAATTGTTTGAAAGATGTACAATAATGCATTGATTAAAATATTTATTAATGTACTACTATTGGGCTGGCATAAGAGGGAAAATATATTACATTTGTGTGAAAAGTCTCTATATCTGTGAAAATGATGAAGTATTTGAAATGGGGGGTTATCACTTTAGGGCCTGGCTGTACTTTTGTTGCTAGTGGTAGGGTTTATATGTTTGTTTGTTTGTTTGTTTTACATTGTTGTTTTTAAAGTTCTCATTACAGTATTATTTTAACTCAAAATTGAGTTCAATGTTCACATTAATCCCTATAGTAGTCCTGGGTAGAGAATGTTTTGAATTTGCAAAGTCACTTATAAAAAAATCTTACAAAAAAAGGAGATGGGGTATTTTATCATTGTGGGAAAGCCTTATATAGGAAAAAAAAAAGGCAGAGCCACAAATATTTTTCTGTCATTTGGAACATACAATCACATTAGGAGTGTGTGATTACTGCAGGAGTTTAAAAAAATTAGAAGACTTGGCACAGAATATAAGTAAACTTTGAAAATGCTATTGTCCTAGCAAGAATGATATCAAAGAAAAGCACTTAGATTTTTTTATTTTCAAGTGAGAATTTTTTTTCCTGTGTATGTTCCATACCAGACTGACATATACAAGTATTCCAATCATAGAATGCTTTGGGTCAGGAAGGACTTTAAAGACCTTCCCAGTGCTGTGGGCAAGAACACTTTTCAACAGGTCAGGTTGCTTAAAGCCCCATCCAACCTGGCCTTAAACACTTTCAGGGTGTATCCACAGATTCTCCGGACAACGTTGCACTGACTCACCACCCTCAAAGTAAATAATTTCTTTGTAATATCAAATATAAACCAACTTTCTTTCAATTTAGAGCCATCACACTGTCACAACCCACCAGGAGGAGTGTGATGTTTCTTCTAAATTCTCATTGGGCTGCACAAAAACCTGGGACCACATATCAGGGAGTTCTGTCTCTTCTTAACTCCAGCAACCAGCCCACTGCTTGGACTCAAAAGGTCTTCACTCAGAGGTGTTGGCTAACAAGCCCTTAAATGCTTACAATTCACTTCTACATAAGTGAAGCCTAACAAGCCTTTAATTCTGTAGAGTACAATTCAGTAAGTTCTCAGCTCCCACAGCAAACTTGTCAAAGGTGCTGGCTCACAAGCCACAAACACTCCACAAGCTCCTCACTCCTCCAATAAACTTCAGGGCTGAATATGGGCTGGAATGCAGTAACCAGGCTTTGCCCAGGCAGAGCAAGGAAAGAATCAAAGAATATCATCAATCCTGAGATACTGAGTTGGATGGCCACATGGATAGTCCAGATGGTTCAGAGTTGGGACTGAGAGACAAAGAATGAAAAATGAAAAAGAGAATGAAAAAGAGAATGAGGTGATCTGATTCCATTTATCTAAAATAACTTTTAACTTCTATCTAAAATAACTTTAAATAACAGACTGTGTAGACCATGCATGTAAAAACTCAGCCATCTTTCAAAGCAATATAGGTAAAAATGTTGTGCCTTGTAGGAAATAAATCTAGACAAATCATAGTCATCAAACTCTTATAATATTTATGTTATTTGAAGAGAAATATATCATCTCAGAATTTTGATGATGTTATTACTAGGGTTTCTGAGATTGCTGTTGGTACCACACATATATAAAGACAAGCAGTCAGCAAAAGTGACCAAGAACACACAAGCAGCAGCCACTACCAAGCATATTCACTTACTTGAGCTCTGAAATCATGATGTGTTAAGAAAAAAATCCTTTGAGAACAAAATTCAAATTTTACTTTCTACCGCAACACTCATGAACCTAAGAGAAAATTTTTGACATGTATTTTATATATTGAAATGGGTGGGAGATTTAAACATAGTCAGAAAAACACAAAAAAATAATATTCATTATGAACTCCTAGCTCTCCACAATCTAGCTAATGAGTGATAACAGGAATTCAACTCTATTTTTTTTTTTAATAAAGCAGGTACCACAATGCAACAACAATAAATTCTATTGAAAATTCTTCAGTTATTTCAATTTCATTGAAATAACTGAGCAACTTTTACTCTTTTGTCTTATTCAAATCTAATTAAAAGGAAAAAGTTTGAAAGATTCAATATTACGTATCTTACCATCAAGTGCAGTCATGGAGTTATTATGTATGTAATCCTACAAGCATACAGCAGAGAAAATGAGATTACTCAAATATATTCTTCCACTTCAGTAAAATTCACATGAATATTACATATGCAGCCATCCTGTAGAAATAATAAGATTACATGTGCTCTACTCTCTTTAAGGATAATAAGTAAAAATTTAGTACTATACATGATTATAGTTCTTAATTCATTGTAAAAGACAATATATAACATTATTTTTTATAATATTAAAAGAGCAGAAGTGTCACTATTACTTCTTCATAAATCAGCTCTTGCAATGTGTTATCAACATATATAAGGAGGACAGTGAAACTTCCTTTTATTTTACCAGCCAAATTGGAAAATATATAACTAAAAAAAGAAAAAAGAGAGAGAGAAATTTTAATTATGTGGTAAGAAAAAGAACATGGGGAATTAATTTTTTATGTTTCTAGTAACAAGGAGAAATATTTTTTGAATTGTTTGTTTATTTGTCATTTCCTTGATGAATTAGCTAACCTGATCCAGTTAGAAGGAATGCACTGTGATATTAGTTTTTTCTGATGCATTACTACCTATTATAAAGATTATATAATATCTGTTTTCCCTGAAATAGTAAAACAAAAAGAAAATTTAATTCTTACAATGTTAAGCTTTTTTCACCTTTTAGTTGGTTCAGGATCCAATCTATTACAATTTTTCTCAGGACCAAGTAACACACATGAATTCAGGTTGTTTGATCACTGTTGATGCTTTTGAGGCTTTTTTTCCCTTCAGACACAGAAACAGAGAAGTGTACATTCAGAAAGGAGTGGATACAAAGAGGACATTTCTGTAAAAAAAATAACTCTATTGGCATTGGTGTGGTTTTTCTACATTGATTTGGACTAAAACACTGCTATAGAATTAATTGAACTAACAGTAAATCCTTAATATTACCAGTGTATGCTCCTTTTCCCAACACAGTATTTTGAGACACAAAACTCACCTGAGGACCTGAGATTGCAGACTGAAGTTTACTTGGATTCCTAAAGTAGCACTGTAGTAGTATCCATATCTTTCCTGAGACAGGTTTAGAGGTCCCCTCCAACCACGTGGAAAAGAGAAAGTCATGCAAATAGTTATTTTGTAAGACCCTGGTTTTGTGTCTGTACTCTATTTATGAAGTGTTGAATGCAAATATATGGAGGAAACCTCCAGTGGTGATGGAATAAACAAAGGTGATGCCTGCACTCATTATTTAGAGCTGTATCTGGAAAGGGCTGCTGTAGATCTTGCATTCCCCCTAGCCTGTTTTCTAAAATGATAAAGAAATTCTTACAATTTTATATATGCCCCAAATGCACAATGCTTACATGCAACAACTGTGTGTGGATTTTACATATATAGTTACATTATATATGTGCATAATGTATGCAAACATCCAGCAAACAAATTAGAAATCACTCTGAATAGAAATGATTCAGGGATGTGGCCAGTTTTAAACGTCAGAATAATGGTTTGTTGTGCTGCTATTCACTAGAAATAAGTATTGCCAACCCTATTTCTTAGTCATTGCCAATTATTATTGCTACATATATAAAAAGATCTTTGAGACTTAGAACTTAAATAAGCAGCAACGGGGAGCTGATAGAGTATAGTCAGAATTGATAGCTACAGCGCTTAGCTCTCTGAGATCAAGATGACCATGTCTGAGAACTCTTTGACAAGAGAAGCTGGAAATAAAGCAGGAATATTCATTTTATCCCATCTTGATTCTCTCTTCACTGATATTTTGGGTTCCACAGATCTCTCTTCAACAGAAATGAGGTGATGTTATCTGTTAAGATCAAAAAATATGTTGTACCTGTAGCTGTTTGCATTTTGCCAAATAGTTTCTTACTCTACAGTCTTTTACACATTTTACTGCTTGCATGTATTTTCCTGAATCCTTTTTGTGGACCTATTCTGCCAGTCTCCTTTGCAGTAACATTTTATGTACTACTGACATTATGTATCTTGTGTTACAGAGTTATGAAATGCTTAATACACTGGTTTGGTTTACTGGTGTCCAGGTGCAAGACAAATAAATATTAATTTAATCTTATTTAGTCTACCTCTACCTTATACACACAACAGGTTCTGGCTACAATATTGAATGTAATCAGCAGTTTTCTAGACTGTTCTACCTCTGGTGCCATGCCTCTGACACTCCCAGCTACACAGTGCCTGCTTTCAATGGCAGATATGAAACACATAATTAAAAAAAAAATAAATCTGGTGGTTTGGTGATCGTGGTAATCCCTGGCATATGAAGAATGCCACTGCAGAAATTTAAATCCAGGACTTCTTATCTCCTAGAAAATGTTCTCCTTGAAAATGTATTCAAAAACCTTTGATTTTAAGTGAAGCAACTGAAATAACACAGCACAGGGTTATGAAATGCAAAGTACAGCTTGTTCTAAGCATACTGAATACATTAAGTCTCTTTTGCATTTTGTTGTATTTTATCTAGACATTTGCAGCTGTAAATACATGCATGCT
This sequence comes from Turdus rufiventris, assembly GCA_013186435.1. Classification (NCBI taxonomy): domain Eukaryota; kingdom Metazoa; phylum Chordata; class Aves; order Passeriformes; family Turdidae; genus Turdus; species Turdus rufiventris. The sequence goes on from PYHW01009483.1 coordinate 2,252,220, forward strand.
CACGATCTTCAGTTTTAGGTTCTAAAGTATCTTCAAGTGACTAAGCAAGTTTGACAGTGTTTTTCTATATCATTCTCCACAACTAAACATAAATTTTATTTACATATCCTTTTCATCTATAATCTGTTTAGTTGTGTTTAGAAACAAGCTCTGAATTTGAAAGAATCCACACTGTTTTGAGCCTGATTCTGAATGCAGAATTTTGTATGTGGTTTTAAATATTCTTGAAAGAAGAAATATTGGATGCTGAAAAAAAATGTATGCACACACACGTATACATTTATCATAATACAGAATGTTGAAATTAATGAAGGTTGACCAAAAATACCATCATATGCATTAATAAAACAGGAAATAATTTTTCTTGAGATATTAAATTATATATTCACAACAATATTCAAGAAGATTATTTGATAGATACATTATACATAGCAGAATCACATCTCCTAGCAAATACCATCTAACAACTCTCACCAGTAAACTCTCTTCATTGTTATTAAAACAGCACTCTTTTGTGTGTTTTTGTAGATCAAACCATAAATATTTGGGTTTAACAGAAGATTACAGGGATTAATTTTGGCACAATTATGAGTATTATAGTAATTTTAAAAATCCAACATGCTTTAACAATCTTGTGATTGCTATAAATGTAAAATATTTAATTTTAAAGAATTGCCAAAAATAATCTGATTTACTGTTACTAAGGGGAGAAATAAAAAGCTGTATCTGTCAAAGATTAATCCATGCTAGAGTAGAATTTATTTTTTATATGTTTAATATCTTAGTAGGTTTGGATCAGTCACGACTATCTTTTCTGTTTCTCTTTGTAGTGAGAATACTGCCAACTTTTTTCATGAAGTCACAATTTTTTTTGTTCCCCAAAATTTATTTCTTTATGAGGAAATAACTTCAGTACTACACAGCAGAATTTCTCATTATACAATTTTGTAACTAATTTTTTTCATCATGTTAAGAGAGGCAAAGAAGGGGTTTAGGCTAGTGGGTTTGGGACCCAAAGGGTTTAGCAGGCATAAGTGTAGGTCTAGACATAGACTAAACAGTTTCCTTAAGACTAAGAAAAGAAAACTCAGTGCTCAGAAAAAGAAATCCAAATTGACAATGTTCTGGGTTCAAAGTGACTTAATTAGATCCTTTAAAACTATTACACAGAGATTTTTTAAAAAAGAAGCTAAACTCAAGAACCTGCACATTGACCAAAGATTCAGACCTAGATGAGTAGTCTGAATCAGATGCCTGATTTCAAGGCAAAGCTTTTTAGTTGATTAATATTGGGTGAGGAAATTGCCCATTTCTTGTATGGTTAAGTAAGTGGTCTTTAATAAATATGTGTAAGTGTCTCATGAAACATCCACAAATACTGGTGTACTTACAGTAAAATCAATATGTAGCTTTGAAACAAAATGTTTACTAATATACCAGTACAAATATAATACTTCTAATGTTCCTTTGGTCATTTTCCAAACTGATTTTGTGTTTAGTTATTTTTTTTTTTAAATACCAGGTTTCTTAAGGTGTAAATCCAAGAAAATATTTTAGATAGCATAAAAAAACCCCACTTGAGACTTGTGATCTTTCTGCTTGTTTACCATGTCACATTGTAATACAAATTAAAGATTAATTAGACAGGACCAGTTATTGAAATAAGAGACGTTGTAAGCTTATCTTAAAATATGAACTGCAATGGCAACTAAACGAGGGTTTATTCCTCTTCTGTTATGCTGCAGAGTTGAAATATTCAACTACTTTTTGATTTCTAAGATTATAAATATAACAGAAATTAGACTGGAAAAATAATCAATAAGTTGAAAGTAAAAAATGAGACTGAATCCTTGAGCCACACTGATCTGTCACAGAGGCATTCAGCTTGACCTGACCCTCAGATTCCTATCCAGCCTTGTATCAAGCAGATAATTTAAAATATCACAAAGAATGACATGTACCAGCAAGTGTGGACAGACACTCCTAGTCAGTAATAAAGCAGAACATTACCACTCAGCAGAGTGAAATTAAGAATTTAATTGAAGACTCTGACTGAGGCGAGATAGATTTTGCTCCAGGGATAAAGAAAATCACAAAATCAGACTCTTGTGGAAACATGCAGTAGAGAGGGTGTTGGTGAAAACATGGGAAGTAGCTCTGAGAGGTGCTACTAAATACTCATGGATGGATTGGCTCTGGACACAGGAGACTCCAGGGGCAGTGGGAGAGGACACAGGGAAGAGCCAAAAAGACTGTAGAAGAGGGTATCAAAGTGACAATCAGAGGATACCTTGGCCCAGCACTAGGATAGTGGACTTCGCAGTTGTGACTGCTGTGTCACCCTATTCCTGTGAGCATGTGAAAAACTTAGATGTTTTTTCATGAGAGAAGTAGATGCACATTCTTGATCTAAACAGCTGAGAAAGAGCAAGGAAACCCAAAAAGGATACAACTACTTGATCTCAGGTGAGATCAGCCCTTCCCCATCTGGGCAGTCTGCCCCCACTTCCCAGTCTGGACCACCAACAATACATACATAGGATTCAGAGAGCCACAGAGCCTGCAGCTCCAGGGACCCTTGGGCTGGAAAAAGCATGCCAAGTGGATTATGACAAGGTGACAATACAACTGCCTCAACACTTTTCCAATCTGGATCATGCTGATTGGGACCTCAGATGCAGCATCAAGAATGCCTTAGGGTAGGGTAAGGGCTAGGATTCAGAGACCTATGAGCTCCAGGGACAGCTGGACTAGAAAAGGTGTGCCAAAATTACAATGGCAGGGCACCATACTAGCTGCCTCCACACTCTTGCAAACTGTGCTCATATACATACTCAGTTTCTTTCAACTTAGACCAAATATTTGTTACTATTTCAGATGATATTAGGAAGTATCAAAGAAGGAAATCAACTACAACTCAGAACATGAATTTCAAGATTATAAGAGGAAAAAAGACTGCAATTTAATTGAATTAATTAATCAAACATATTCAAGTTATCCTTGAATTCAATAATCTCTGGAATAAGTAATTTTTGTGTTTCAAGAGTATCTTTCTGTATTCTTGAAAATATTTATCTACCTGAAAATATACTTTCCAGCCCTGCCCCTTCTTTGGGTTAATAAAAACAATAGGCTGATAGCTACTTGTTCTACATGCCATAGTGATTAGGAGAAGAGAAACACAACAGCTTTAAAATATAGTCATAGGAATTCACACTGGTAATTTCACTTATTATAAGTTACTCTTATTTATTTATTTGGCTTTTTAAAACTAATTACAAATATTGATTATGTGGGCTTTCATACTTAGTGAAAATTTTGTGCTTTGTTGTAGTTTATTATTCTTACAACTAGTTAAATGTGCAAGCAAATACTGAAAGTCTTAGTCACTTTCAATTCAGGTACAAACATGAAAAAATATGCACACACTTGCACAGAGGAAAAATTATATTATTGAGTCACAACTTCAATATATAAGATAGACTAGATACATCTGAAAGCAAGTGCCTGGTTTCTCTATAAAATAAATACTTCTGAAGACTTTCAGAGTGAAAACACTTCTAATTTTACGCATATATTAAAAGGTGAAAGTTGTATCAACAAACCTCAAATCTCTAAAAGACAGTTAGGTTTAAAATATGGATATCTCTATATATATGGTCTTAAATATGAACATAGAATATTTTATAGCCCTCTCCATGGCCTACTTCATTTGATCTATTTAGGGTATTCATTTGAACAGACATAAATTGCCATCCTGATGTGACATTCCAGAGATTAAACAAAATTCACCCAGGATGCAACTATTTAAGAGGAAGTTGGATGTTGAAGTTAGTCAGAATAGATCTTCTTTTTATGGAGTGGTATTATAGCTACCATAAAACTACATCCAATCAACAGTGTCTTCTGATAAACTTGAAGCACAGTTGAGTGTGTTGAAGGTGCACTAACATTAGCTTTAATGACTAAAGTCTAAGTCAGACCATAAGCAAACAAACATGGTTTTATAGAAGTAATCTGAATTATTTATTCAAAGCTCAATTTATTGTTTAGAGAGCAGGGAGGGAGCGGGGAGAGAGGGGAAGTAACTCAGTGTTTTTAATGCCCTATTTAACTACTGCTAAACATGTAAAATGAATCAAGCAATGAATCAAACTCATTATAGGGAGTACAAAGGCAGAGGAATATTCACACAGAATTTAGGTTCATCTATTTATCTACATAACACAAATATTAAAAGTCTTACTATAATATATTATCTCATGAACAATTTTGCTTTTCAAAATCGCACCCAATTATATCACTTTTGGTCTTGAGTCTCCTGTTACCCTTTTCTCAGTTTTAAAATGAGATTGAGTGCTCTTCTTTCCAGAGAGCTTTAACTCTATAAAAATTGAGTATCATCAATAGTACATCTCTTTTATAAGTTAGGGTTAATTTTTATCACTATTGCCAAATTTTTGTTAATTCAAAGACCATTCAAGAGTTAATGTGTGCAATTTTCTTCTTTATTTAATTCATCTAGGCAATTACAGACTTCCAGGATGTGTAGCTAATCATTCTACAGATCAACTTGATTTATTTTATTCTGATAAGTCATGTTTGAATCCTTTTAGGGCAAAAGATTAGGCCAGATGCTTTTGATTGTGCAAGAGTGCTGTGAAGAGTAGAAGATGGGTCATAAGTTTTTAACTTATTTGCATAGCTGGTTTTTAAAGACATGGGTCAGTGAAAAGAGCTAAACCAAGGACAGTCCAGCAGTAAGCAGCCAAGCTGGACAGCTGATCACAAGACTGTAGCTGAGAATGTGTTTCTATTTCATTTATTTTCAGTTCAATGGCCCTGATATTCTCCTTGTGTGAAATAATCACAGTATCACATAATATTCCAGAGAGGGATATCACAACATTCACCCTGATTGCCACTTCTGAGCAATGCATACAATGTATGAAGTATTAGCACAAAAAAGGTCTTTTCTTCTTCACACACTATCCATTTCTGGAGAGGGATTTTTTAAAGGCATAAGCTATTTACCAACATTGATTTGCTCTTTTAGGCCTGTGCCTGCTGATTATCTTCGCTCACTTTAACATAATATTTAATGATGCATTAGCACTGAAATAACATCAATGATAATCAAAAATATTCTTCTACTGGTAGAAATCTGTGTACATTTATTTTATTTAACATTATAAAACAATTTATATTGGCACCATTAATTTCTCATGGCTCATATTTCCATTACCAAACTGAATTAGTCCAACTTTCAATACAAAGGAAAACAGGCAATAAAACATGGATTCTTTCTTTAAGATGAGGAAGGGGAAGGAAGAGAAGATAGCCTCCTAGGAAACTTCCAACATTTTTGTGTTATTTCTAGGAATATCCAGGTGGTGTAAAGCATTCTATGATTAATAAATAAGAGGAATGAACAATGACTGATTTAAGTATTTTCAACAACTGTCAGAAGAAAAATTCCAGTCTTGAGGTTACGTGACTAAATATCAATGCAATGTGCTCAGTGGAAGTGCTTAGTCTATGAAAGACTAAAGGTTGATCTATTTAGCATATTTTTTTCAGGAAAATTGTTTTCAATAAATAGTAGCTAAAAAGTGAAAAATATTGTAGATTTATTGAATTTTTCATGCTAACAAAATCCAGCAAAAAAAAAATCAGGATTTCTTCAATAAACTTAGAATTAGTAAAATTTTATGGTGCTATACTCTATGGATATTACAAAGAAGTATCTGGAAAGAAACAACTCTAATACTATTCTCTGTCACTCAAATTCTGTGACTAATAAAGACTCAGTAATTAGAAACAATTCACATGAATAAAACCCAAATCAAACGATCTTGTATCTCACTTCTTGCATGTAAGATATTAAGGATGAGATCCAGATGTATTTCTTTTCCCCTTCCCCTTCCCCTTCCTCTTCCCTTCTCCATTTTGGTATCAATTACAGTTGCATAATTACTGGGTCATACAGAGATAATTATCAATTAAACTATTGTTTTTTAAATGGTAATAGTCTTCTCATCTATTTACATGGATCTAAGTATACACTTTGAGAAATGTTAATTTTTTAAACTACCTTAATGTCAAGAAAAGTTTTACTAGATGCCAAGAAAAATAATCATATCAAAGCAATAGATAAAATTGAAGGCATGCAAAAAATTCCTTCCCTTTTTACAATTTTGTAACTGAAAGAAGAATTAATAAAATGTAATTAGCTTTTGTTCTTACCAAAGAAATAGAAATTGGTACTACTGTCTCTGTTTAGCTACCCACGGTCTTTACAGCATTGGTAAAACTCTGGAAAGCCTGTAAATATGCTCACAGATATGAAGCTATTGGCTCGATGTAGAAAGAATACGTTAATTTTTTTTCTGAAATGATTCGTTCCACATTTCTCCCAGGATGAAAGAGTTCTCTACACTGAATATTGCTGTTCTTGAACAGCATTGATAGGTTTTGAGTTTTTGAACCTGGTCCATCTTCTGTAGCTGTTCTCTGAAGGAACAATAAATACTTGAGTTTGGTGAGGACAAGAAACATGCAAAAGAGACCATGACTTTCCAATGCAGTTTTCAATATTTGCCAGGTCTTTGGTTCAAGAATTATGACCAAAAAAAGAAAAAATTCTTACTGTATATTAGACACTAGAAGCCAAAATATTGGATATTTTTTCTTCCTATCACATTTTGTATTTACAACCTTGAATTCTACTCCTTTTAGAATACATTGTTGGGTTTGATGTAAACAGTATTTAATCTGAATTCCGCTATAATCTTTTTGCCATTAGTTAACAACTCCAAAGAGATGGAGAGCCCTTCCTGATACAATGCATCAGACAGAAATCTTAGAATATAGGATAGATTTCAGAAATATTTTAGGAAAAGTTTTCTATTTTATAAATTATATGAAAATGGGGTCATTGTAATTTTTCAATTACAGTAATTTCACGATTATAAGCC